>KZ651147.1:704721-728483 GCA_001010745.2 Gerris buenoi | reverse complement strand
AAAAAAAAAAAAAAACAAGCTTCTAATCGTATTCTTCTCAGTAAATCCTTTCATTTGATACCCATATCATGTGTGCACTTAAAAAATAACTAGTTCGCCATCTTGAACTGCCCGCCATGTTGGATTTAGAATGACTCTACTTAGCTAATCATGCATTGATATCCAAACTAAACGTGTATGCAAAATTTCAATACAATCGGTTGAGAATAACTGCTTTAAAATTCAGTTAAAAGATTTGACCCGAACATACATACATATACATACATACATACATACAAACATTGCGAGTTAAATAAAAGCTTGTAAAAACAAAAGGACAAAAAACTGGTAAATTCGTTAATTTTTAGTCTATTTTTCGATAAAATCAAAAAAAGAATGAGATATGTCCTGCTAATTCTATATTTCACCCCACTGTGCGCCGGGATCCCGGCGCTGGAGCATATTTTTCTCTGTATGTTTCCCGTAGTTAATAATAATTATAATTTGATTTAAATTAAAATATCAAGAAAACTAGACATTTCAACCCCGATATTTTACACTCGGAGTATATAAAATATAAATTATTTTTTTGAAACACACTTAAAGAGAATCGGATATTTCCCTTAAAATTAAAAGCATAAAAGATTTGCCATTGTTTTAATTAGATATTTAGAATGAAATATAAATACTCAAACTTATAATTTAGTTTATTTAATTGAATAGGATAAACTGTATGTTAACAAATAATAAAATAATAATTAAAATAAACAAAGAATAAAAAAAGAAGGATTTATTTTTTAACTAAATAGATATAAAATATAGTATTAATAAGAAATAAATCACTAAAAATAAATATCAATTAAAACAAATAAATTAAATGAATGAGGAACAGCGTTACCAAAAAAAAAAAAAAAAAAATCTTGAGAATAATAAAGTTTGTATTATTTTAAAAATTAAAATGAGATTTACTGCTGCTTATCATTAGGTAAACCAGAANTAAAAACAAAAGGACAAAAAACTGGTAAATTCGTTAATTTTTAGTCTATTTTTCGATAAAATCAAAAAAAGAATGAGATATGTCCTGCTAATTCTATATTTCACCCCACTGTGCGCCGGGATCCCGGCGCTGGAGCATATTTTTCTCTGTATGTTTCCCGTAGTTAATAATAATTATAATTTGATTTAAATTAAAATATCAAGAAAACTAGACATTTCAACCCCGATATTTTACACTCGGAGTATATAAAATATAAATTATTTTTTTGAAACACACTTAAAGAGAATCGGATATTTCCCTTAAAATTAAAAGCATAAAAGATTTGCCATTGTTTTAATTAGATATTTAGAATGAAATATAAATACTCAAACTTATAATTTAGTTTATTTAATTGAATAGGATAAACTGTATGTTAACAAATAATAAAATAATAATTAAAATAAACAAAGAATAAAAAAAGAAGGATTTATTTTTTAACTAAATAGATATAAAATATAGTATTAATAAGAAATAAATCACTAAAAATAAATATCAATTAAAACAAATAAATTAAATGAATGAGGAACAGCGTTACCAAAAAAAAAAAAAAAAATCTTGAGAATAATAAAGTTTGTATTATTTTAAAAATTAAAATGAGATTTACTGCTGCTTATCATTAGGTAAACCAGAAGTGGTTTCATGAGAGGGCGTGCAAGAAAAAGACAAGGATGATTAGGTAATGAGATGATATGTCACACTTTATTCTTTAATAACGACATGGAATCAAAAGCAAACAGGTCTCAAGTGGCTTCTAACAAGACAGAACTAAAAACCTAATGAGAGATCCTTCATCAGTACCAACTACCAACTTCATATACTCTTGAAAATCACATACAATCTACCCTAGACCACTTCACTATGACTTTTAAACAAGTTTTCAACTTTGAGATGGCAATACTTACATTATACCCTATTATAATTACCAACAAACTAATCACGTATAATTAAATGTACTTATATGAAATAAACTAAGTGAATTATAAAAGGATTTTTTGAAGAACTTAATCATTTCTATTTTATACATTTTGCTTCCTGAATTTTCCTTAAGAAACGGAAGCTATGTGATCATTCTGAAGAACGAAAATTTTTTATGTCTCTGATTTCAAAAATTCAAAGACAGAAAAAATCCCTTTCAGACTTCAGGGAACATTTTTGGTTCCGTGTTCAGTCTTTCTTGAATATAGTGAAAACTACTCGTCCGATTGCAATTAAATTTGTATGGTAGGTGGTTATAATTAGCCCATTGTTGGTCTCATATAAGGTTCAACCTTCAGCGCCCATTTGTTTCTCTTCAACATGCACACAAATATACATTTATTGATATCTATATCTTCAAACGTACTCATCTGATTATTATGAAATTTTATAGCCAGGAGACAGCCCCATATTTATTTCAACGGTCTACGCTCATTAAATTTTGATAAATTTATACTTTAATTCATGTAAAAAAAAGTAGAAAGATTTAAATAATGGGTGGGAAATTATATAAATTATACAACAATAAAAGGTTTAAAATTATGACTTTGCTTTCAAAGAGTAATTAAATTAAAATAGTTGTGTTTAAAAAAAATTAAAACTTATTAGTAAAAGTACATTATTTTAATAATATTTGGTTAAAAACTCCAATAGAATTTACACATTTTGGCTGAACATTCATACAAAGATTGAAGCATAATTTGAATGATTTCATGTAAAATTAAAAATGTTGATCCATGAGGTAAAAAATTTTATTTTTTAGATGAAAATGAGTAGCAGATAAGAATATCTACACATTTAGGCACGAGCATTGATATATGAATCTGATTACTACAGGAGAAACTATACAATTAATTTAAAATCAACTGATTTCCAAAAATAACTTTGCTAAAAATGGCTCTTATGATAGGAAATAAACAAATTAAGAAAGTTCGTAAAATTATTTTCTTTGTTCAGACACTTTAAGGAATTAATCAATATAATTAGTTTCATGCATCTCTTAACTAAATATATTTTGCCCTCTCTCAGGGCATATTTATTATAAAGGGCAAGAATACAATTAACTTTAGATGATAAAAATAAATAGATGATAAAAATATTAGGAATATATATTCCTTTGTCAAATGATAACGTGTCTCAACTATTAAAGGAAATAAACAATTTAAAAAAGGCTTATAAAAGGACTTTTAGAGAAGGTTATTAGTGAAGTACAAGGCCCTAGACATTTATTTGGCAAGAATTCAAAATTTAATTAAGATATTTTGTCAGAGAATTTTAAGAATTAGTGCATGTTGATAGAGTTTATCTTAATGAATTCAAATAAACTGTCTCTCCATAGAAAAGCAGAAGTATCAAAGCAGCTTTTGGCCATTATCAGAGCGGAATATGGATGAATTAGAGCCAACTTTATAAAATAATATGAAGGGGGTGAGTCTATACCAGTACTAGTGATGGTGAACCTTTTGAGCTCAGTGTGTCAAAATTGAAATCTACAACAAAATCACTAGAAACATCCATCATTTGATGAAATTAGAACTCTTGCATTAAATAATTATATTTTTGATATGTTCATTCATCAAAAAGCAGAATCAAATAATTATTCACATTATAACTTTTTGTTTTCTCATTTACGCTGCTTCAAATAGAAAGTATAGAGATGGACAGAAACTTTATTTGAGATTTTGATGGATTTACATGTTTTGAGTCCCCTAGTCCAAAAAAAGTAGTTTTTAGTAGTCTCTCAGTCATTTGTAGCCTATTGTCTGTCGTTTTTGCAGATGCATGAGCCTAAACTACTGGGTAGTTTTCTATTAAATGTGGGAAACAGGTTAAGAAAAACCATACCCTCATGTATAATCGAGAATTAATTTAAAGCACTATATTTTGAGGCTCTATATCCCTCAAAAACTTGGATTCCATGAGTTTGAATTAAAAATTTTAAAAAGTAGCCCACTTAAATACAAATCTAACCAAATATTCTGTTTCCCAGTAAAATCTAGAACCTGAGAAAATCGTTTGAAAAGTAAAAGGTAAGAGATAGTTCTCGATTTTCCACCAAGGAGAATTTATTTTAAGGTAAATTTGATAAAATGGTCAAAAATAATTTTATCTATGAAAACTCAAAACAATTAATAAATGAAAACACTGGATCAAGTTATCATGTACTCGAGTATAAGAAAGCTACAACTGAATTTAATTTGATAAATCTTCAATTGAAGATTGGTGTTTCGTAAAATTCAAGCCTTAGCTAACGCTATTACCTTCAGCTGTGAGTAGGCTTCTTTTATTGATTTTAATATTATTTAACACTGAGAATTAGGTCTCACAAAAATATGAAAAGGGAAAAATTGTGAGTAATCTTTTTAATTCATCCACAAATGTCTTGGAGTGTCACCTCTGAATACGAGTGTAGGTTTGCTATCGGTGGTCTGTAAAATGTTGGAAAACAACATAAGTATCTTCATATTATATTTGAAATGTGACTAATTCATCCATAATTGGACTTAATGACGGCCTAATTAGGGTTAAAACCTGCTTTACAACAAACTTGCTACAACTATTACTTCATGCAGAGACATTTTATATGAATTAACTTTATCGGAAAAGGTTGGTAGAGAAATGCAGGGCCCTAAAGAATTCAAATAAGGAGTCAATACAGAAAAGAGATCAATATCTAAGAAGTATTGAAAAGGAACACCATAATAATATTATGTAGGGCAGTAGGTCTATAGGTGGCAAAAGCCTTTGTCAAAAGCACTTACTACTTAAATTGTGATATGTACTCCCTACCCTATACGTAATTGTATGCACTACAAGAGATTTGCTAGATACACAGCTATCTATATTATACATTTTTGGGGTAAAACATAATCTTATCAGGAGGTTGTGCCCATAAGTGAATGTTTTTCCCCACAAGAGAAACAAATTAAAAAAAAAAAAAAACCTAATGTACAGTAGAACCCTAGTCACTTTCAGCCCTAAAATTTTACCCTTTCTCGCTTAACCATCTTTTTACTATCCGTCAAGGCTCTGGTCTTGTGCTTGACAGTTAATCGAGGTTCTACTGAATTTTATTTATATAAAATTAATTTAAATAAGTATTTACTTACAATTTAGATTACTCCTAACAAAAGTAGTTTTTAATAATATTTCAACTCACCTACAACAGAAAAAACACAATATAAATTAATCATAGAGAAAAACATTATTGAAATTAGAAAACATGGGTTGTAGATAACTGAGAGGAACTTTGACGTAAAGAAGTAAAATACTATACTCTCAACAACAGCTTTATTAAGGTGAAACAAACATTCATCCACAAGCGGTTATCATCAAGTGGCCATGGGGACATTTTACTTCTTTACCTCAATCTAGATAATCTTAGGAACTTTGACGTAAAGAAGTAAAATACTATCTCTCAACATCAGCTTTATTAAGGTGAAAACAACTTTCATCCACAAGTTACCATCAAGTGGCCATGGAGACATTTTACTCCTTTACCTCAATCTAGAGATATTCACTGTTAAGTTTAATATATCTTCACAGAATAGGGATTGTAAAGTTAAAATTGTGGAAAATTTAATAAAAACAAAGAAGCCTTCTTTTTTATGTTCAATGTTTTCAAGGAACAAAGAAAACAGCACCACTTCATAAAATTTGAGCTTTGTTCTTACCATATTGCACTATTTGATCCATTTGTACTCTGTCCGGAACTATTAAGATATTTTGTTACATATTGTATCTGTCAAAGCTCCGATGCATGAATCTACAATACCTCCGAAAACTTAGTAAAAAAAAAACCAGACTTGTAGCCTAAATATTCAAGAAAATGAATGATCAAGTTAAGCAAGATAATAATTATAGATAAAATAAGAGAAGGAATGCCTATCAGCTCTATCAGTAGAACTCGAATACATAACATAATTTTAATTTTTATTTGGTTTAGTACTATTTGTTCAAAGAATTATTATATTGTATTAATAGTAGGGAACATGCTTAAAAAAAAAAAAAAAAACTTTGAAATTTAGATAGAAATGGGAGCGATTGTGAGATTGGGGATTTTTCTAGCTACACTTCTTGCTTTTATCAGGAGAAGCAGTCACTGTTTATCATCCTGCATGATTAAACTTCAATTCTGTGACCATATTGTCCTGACAGGGGGACTCACGCCACTTTTACTTAAATTTTATTATTACTCTAATTTATTTTACTTGTTGTGTAGGAATTTAAAACAAAATAAGTCCTACCAGGGACGTGTGCCTCCTCCTGTCTCTATTAGACCGCACACACAAGGATTAAGCAATGGTGTTATTAGCTAATATATAAAACCCCTCTTTTCCTATCATTTAATGACAAACATTAATTAATTTATATCATTCTAGTGATTTTAATACATAGTTTTATTGATATTTTTGTTTTTAATCAAAATTGCTATTGAGAAAAAATAATATACTTGTAATTTAATTAATTTTTCATTAAGGCAATGGCCATTTGATAATGCATAACAATTTTTTTCAAATTCAGCATTAAGTCTAAGTAGTTGAGTCTTATCACTTTTGCTCATTGTTTTTCTTCCCCGAGAGAACCAAATCACATGTAAACATAGGTTTTGCAAACTTCTTTAAATATTTATTAGTTTCTTCAACAATAGTCTCCTCTTCTAGATACAACCAATGGAAATTTCAAAATCACTACTCTAATAACAACATTGATCAGAGGTGTTAAAAGAACCTGGCATTTTGCACTCAGAATGAGAAAAATATTCTATTAAAGCTATCAAATTATCTTTATGACGCAACCAATGGAGATCTTTAGTCAGTGATGTTTAAAAACCAGGTGCTTAGCCCCAAAAACGAGACAAGTCTCGTCAATAACGTCTCCAGGTCGTCTTCAGGTCAATAACCAAACAAGGTATTCATCTTCATATAAATTTATTTTGTATGAAGACCTTTTTGGTTATTGAACTGCACCTATTTTATGATGACTTGCAATCATACTTTAGAGAAAAACACAGTCGAAGATCTAAGGACTAAATTATTTATTTAAGGACCATGTCATAAGTTTACCAACATAATATTGGCCCTTAAAAGGCGAATTTGTTTTAGGTTCACCATTATAAGGTCAATGAATAATATTTCTGCACGAGCTTAATTAAGGCGGAACCAACTTTCATTTACTATCAGATAACATCGAGTGGTCGTGGTGGTGGAGAGACAGTATTTTACTTCTAAACAAACTACTACCCAGCTCCTAGGCTTGGCTGAAAGTCATAGAAGAAAAAACTCCTGCTGGTGAACTAATCTGTACTAGTGTTAGCTAGCTTTATATAGCAAAATTTTGGAATGTCAATATCTCTTCTTTGAAGAGTTTTTGACATAGTCTCTAGTCTCTAAGCAAGCAATAAATTTCTTGGCAGTCCACTAAGGGAATATCAGGGGGAATATAAAAATAATCTAAAGGAATATCAAAATATCAGGGGAGATCAGGCGGAAATATTTCCTAAACTGTCTGATCAATGGACCCTTTCTTGAATTTAGGTTTTTAATTTCCAAATTATTTTTGTTAAAAGTAAACTAAATTTGAATTTATTTTATCCCTCTCTCTAAAACAAAGATGACTTTCCCATTACAGTCTTCAATAGTGATAAGATCTGTATATTCAAGCAGAAGTGTTCTTAATTGTAAAGTGATAAATCCTTTCCAAAGAAGAGATAATTACCTTAAGAAAAAGGAACGGTTCTGTGCCTCTATTTAATTCTTCATTCTTAATATAGTGAAGTGAATAAAAATAAACAAACATTTTTTGAAAAATAAAAACATTAAACAATTTAATTAAATTTTAAATTCTAGAATTGTACTTTAATTTAATTTTAATAATTCAAGAATTAAAATAATTCTTGGAAAATCCCAACTAAATAGATAAAATACTTTTCTCTCTATAAAACATGCAACTTAATAAATAAATAAAAATTTATATATGAAATTAAAGCAAGAAATAATTGAGATTTGCTAAGAGAAAGAGAATTAAATCTCATTTTGAAACAAACGGCAAATTCCTTTCATTTGCAAATCCTTCCCTTGAAGAAATTTTAATTAAAAAAATCAACAGAATTAAGACTGAGGAGAATATTTTATTTTGAAGTTATTTTAAGAGTCATATTTTGACCTTTTGTAACTCTAATGAAGATTTTTATTTCCATTTTCATTGAAATTTGTTCATTAGATCAGACTTTATGCTTTTGCACAGACAATTTATACAAGTTTTTAACATAGAGAATCAAAAAAATAAATGGATTTTGATGCCTATCAAAATAAAACTTCTCTAATTTCATAATATTGAGAAATTTAAAACTAACTTGACCATATATTTTATGGACTGGAGCCAATGTGGGGCATGCAGGGCTATCATGCCTAGAGGAGACTCAAGATCATGTCATAAGTACGTTAAATCTCATGCCATGATGCTCTGAATTGCCGCTATGAATTGAGAACGGTGCAGGGCAAGGGCACCTCTAAGGGATTCCCTTTCCCCAAGCTTTGAAGCTCTGATTTATAAAGAGTAACACCACACTTGCTTTGGTGGAATTGCACAGAGGTGTTATGTGTGAAGTGGCTGGAACTCTCCACCACGGAGAGAGTTCTTTTACTTTTAAAATGGGTCTAAAATAAGGGCTAAGTGCTAAGGTTTGATCAAGTAGTACAACCTACCCATCTAATTAGTATAAGTACAAGTACAACTGACAGCTTCTCTAGTAATGTAATGTAAAAAACAAGTTTTCAAAACACAACTGGTCATCACTAAAATGAACAGTTATTATCATTAAATTTAAATTTGTAGATGAAGGTGAGCCCTAAAACTTTCTATTTTCCTGAAGTTGTGGGTCTATCGGGATACAAATTTAAAAATCTAAACAAAGATTTACCTAGAGGAGACGTCTTCAACACTGATGGCTCTTGGGGAAGGAGGATGAAGCTGTACTGTGGAAGCATGCAACGACTCTTGAACAGCTGAAAAACAAAGACCAAAAAACTTTAAAATCCATTTTTAAAGAGAAAAATAATTAAAAACTTATAAATAAATAATGAATAATAGATGATGAGGGACAAATAATTAAATTGAATAGTCAGAATTCGTAAATTTTCCAAATCAAAGGTTTAAGTAAAGCCAATCTAAAGTAAACAGATTCTGTTGGTAGGGAAACTCTTTATCAAGGAATTTAGAAGGTGAACTATGATTTACTTTGATATCTGGTTTAATAGACCCTACTGATTCCTCTGGAGATTTTGCCCTTAATTACATTTAATTTAACTTAACATCTAATAAATAGTTTTATTTTACTGCATGAAAATAATTTACTATCCACTGACATTCAATGTATCCTAAATAGACTAATCACCTTTTAACTTTTTGCACCACAGCAGAATAACTGCTATCTTTGTTTGCTAAAGCCAATAATTATTAAACCAGAGGAATATATGAATCAAGAATATCAAGCTGAGTTTAAATTTAAACTTATTTGAACCCTAAAGTGAAAATAAGTGTGTTTATCACAGTGTTTATCTGCCAGCTAATCCTTACCTCGGTCATTTTATAAGTTAATAAATTATTTATTCCTCTCTTGGGATAAGAAAAATGCCACAGTTCTCTTAACGAACCTCAAATAGCAGTTAATATATTACTAACTACTTAAAAAACTACTTATCAGGATTACTCAAATTGTGAGTACATATTTTTGAGATACAAACAATTTAAAATAACAGAGCATATTATTCATACATTGAAGAAATAATAATATAAAAATGTATCTGTGATACATTTTAAACTTTGAAATGTCTGTTTAGCAAAGGCCCAATTCGGGGATCAAGTTTTTGGTAAGGAATAGTCACTTAAAGAAAGTAAATAGCCAAGCCTAATTTTTCTTCCTCCAAGTTTATTAGACTAGCCGTTTTAACTTGCTCTTAATTGAATTTTTAGAAGATTGAGGTCATAAATTTGGTCGTCAAAGTCCTCTGTTAAGATACAGGCGGCAGAGCAGGTAGAGCAGTGTGTGGCGCTGGCTACAATTAAGAGCAAAAATAACAGGCTGGGCGGTATTGTCAATCAGTCCCTATGATGACAACATCCAGTGAACTAGCTAAGCTCCTCATTTAGCGTGAAACCAACTGTTTTTGGAAACATAAGCTATTGAATAGCAAGCGGAATCATGTTCATCCCATTAATAGAAGTAGAAAAATTCACAGAGACTACCATCATCTGTTTCGTGATTTAAGAAATTACGAAAATATGTTTTTTGTATACACAAGAATCCACAAATATGGCCGGTATTGAACTTCCGAGATCCAAATTTTACACTCGAGGTCTGTCAATTTTCTCTTCTCTGCAATTTTTACTAGATAAAAGGTCTAAGCAATGGAAAAACTCTGTGTGTTGAGCAAAATGTGATGTCTAAAAGGAGTGGTAAGCGGCGGAGATCAAGTGGGAATATGTTTTGCCCAGGCTCTCATGCTTGTCTTTAAAGTTACTAGGAATGTGATACATTTGTCAGTATAAAAGAGGTCTTTATTTATTTTATCAGCTCCAAAAAGTTAGAAACATCCTGTATCACATAGTAAAAATGTACTTCTTTATCCAAACAAATCTAATTCTCAGGGGTTTACATTGCCTTCTGACATAATGTTTCTTAGTAGGCTTGCCTATACAATATTCTGAGGGTTAAATTAAAGACTTCTAGTCTCTACTATGGTTCAAAAGTAATAATTTTTTCAAAAGCTAAATTAAAAAGCCCCTCAATGTTATTACTTCAGAGGTAATTGTATTTATGATGAGCAAAAGCTTTGATTTATTTAAAGCATCACCTCTAAAACATAGAATTTAATATCCAATCTATCTTCCAGAATAAAGGGAAATTATGTAAAGAATCTGCAGCATATGAGAGCGAGATCAAGACAAATGTGGTGAAGATTTGTCCATAACGAGGTGTTGGAAGAGGGCCTTAGAGAAATTAAAAATTTAACTAACAACAAGCTAGGAGGCAGTGTTTTGTTGTAGCTCTAATGTTCCAAGAGAAAAAAAAAAAATAGTAACTACCCCTAATACAAACCTGTATTCCCCTGCCCTCCATCAATTCATGTGGTTGCATAAACCATTTGCCAGGTCCAAGCAACTACAGACTGTTTTGTAATGGATTATTATTAAATAACTTAATTCTGAATAATTTTATTTGCTATCCAATTTAAGAACTAATATAACTCTTTTGCTAAAAAATTAATTGGTGGTAACCTGTTTATACTTACAAGGCTGTGGACTGGCAGACAACTCATGTGGGAGATTAGTGGGTGGGTTGGGATGAGCAAGTAGGTAGGCCGATGGTTCAGTCTTACCAACCATCAGTATTACACGTTCCTGAGTCGCTTTCAGTGTTGCAACTGCATCTTCATGGGTCACATTCTCCAGGTTAACCTCACCGTCCTGCATCAAAATACAAACAACAATTAGATTTTCATTTTATTTCCATATTTTAATAACAATTAATATGATTGCATCGTAGAAGTAGAACACTCTTTCTGTATTTTAATTAGCTTTAGGTTTGCCATAAATGGTCTTTAGTGTATTTGTAATTATCTTCTTATTTTTTACAGCTACTAATGAATGAATAAATAAAAAAATTACCTGTATTAATGAAAATTATATATTATGTGCAGGTAATTAGTAATCACACATAAATAAAAACCTCATAAATAATTAAAATTTTGATGTACACCAAGGAATTAGTGTTAAGGTTAGTAGATGCTACATAATAAAAATGATATTCTATATTAAAGCTGAAATAAATAGAGAACTTTTGTTATCTGTCAGTCACAGGACTAGCCTTGATGGATAATCTTAAAGACGGCTAAGCAAGAGAGGGGAACAATTTTATTTTTATAAGGGGCACAAAAACTTCATCAAATCAGGAGTTAAAAATATCTTGGCTCATCCAGACACATTTTTTAAGCGTAATAATTGACAGGGTGGGTTGAGGGTAGTGGAGGAGCGCACAGTCAAAGAAAGTAGGGTGCACCTGGCAGATGTGATCTGATGGTAAAGCGTGATAGATGGTGAATAAGGAGACGGATAACCAAGGAGATTTTGTAAGTAAAATTTTATAATTTTTTTTTTTTAAATTTGTATAAACAAACTCATATGTTTATGTTATACTATTTATCATTTTTAAATAAGAATAAAATAATCATCTTTTCAGGCCTGATGATGCTTCTAAGAGAGGAGAAATATAGCCATAAAAAATGAGAAGATAAAATTTATTATAAATACCCTAAAGACCATTTATAAAACAGATGATTATTAATTATTATCAAAATTAATTAAATTGCAATACAGTATGTAAGATAAAATTTAAAAACTCAAATAGAATATGTAGTAAAAATCATCACATTTGATTTCATTTTAAGAATTTCCAACAATACACTGGAAATTTTATAAGAAAATAAACGGCAATATTTTCCCTCTCAGTCCTGGTACACTGGAAGCGTANGTTCTGTTTCTAAAATCTCTTTAAGATTATTTTCTTTATAATGCTTACTTGCTTCTTTATTTGCTTTACTTTTATTAATTTATTTTATTTTTATTTAAAAAAAAAAAACGGTCAACGACAACTTTTTTGAATTTTCTTTTATATAAATCGTAGAACTTCTGCACTGAAGAAGACACTCATTTTTAAAACAAAACAATTCTTTGGACCCAGGATACCTTAAAAATGGTAAATTCTTAAAAAAAAAAATAGTTCTTTTATCAAAAGAGCGCATAAGCTAATAGCTGTAAATAAAATTCTACTAAGATTTTGCAGTCTGTCAGGAATATTGCAACTTGTATAGCTTTATGGTCATTGCCATCTGAAGTGACTATTACATAGTTGGCAAACTTGGTAGAAATTATAGATAGAGTCCTAGACTGGATTTGTGTTAGTCATTGCCACCTGCAGGGCTGGATTTGGATTTACCCAGAGGCCCGCTAGGCCCTGGCCTAGGGGCGCAGTTTATTGATGTATTTAATTTTTATGATTTAAAACATTAATATTATGAAAATAAATAAAACAATCTACTAACAAGATTATACAATTTCGACTGGAGTAATTAATGTTTCTGTAAATTAAAAAATAAATAGAAAAATTAAAAGTATGACTTAATATAATGACTGCAAAAAAAAATGTTAATAATTTATTAATTCATAACTTTTTTTTAATTATTATCTTTCATTCCTGGAAAAAGTTATTTTCATAAACTTATTTTTCTTTTTGCTAAAAAAAAAAGTTACTAAAGATGTCAGTAACCTAATTAGTTAAGGAAAAAAATGTATATTAAGTAAGAAAAAATAAGTTAAGGGGAAAAATTTTAATCAAATTATTTAAGTTAAAATTCAGTTAAGCATTTTAAGTCTTTTTATCAAGAGAAATTAAAAAACCTTTCTTGATAAAAATTACAAGTTCTGTTTCTAAAATCTCTTTAAGATTATTTTCTTTATAATGCTTACTTGCTTCTTTATTTGCTTTACTTTTATTAATTTATTTTATTTTTATTTAAAAAAAAAAAACGGTCAACGACAACTTTTTTGAATTTTCTTTTATATAAATCGTAGAACTTCTGCACTGAAGAAGACACTCATTTTTAAAACAAAACAATTCTTTGGACCCAGGATACCTTAAAAATGGTAAATTCTTAAAAAAAAAAAATAGTTCTTTTATCAAAAGAGTGCATAAGCTAATAGCTGTAAAAAAAAATTCTACTAAGATTTTGCAGTCTGTCAGGAATATTGCAACTTGTATAGCTTTATGGTCATTGCCATCTGAAGTGACTATTACATAGTTCAGAAACCTACAATATAAAATGCCAAACGAGGGGACAACTCAGCTATCTCACAGCCTTTTCTAGTGAAAAAAAGAGTTTAAGAGTGTTGACGGCCGTGAACACTCTAAAATCAAGATCTTGGACCAGAATATGCATTTGGACTAGAATATGAATTTGAAACAGAAATAAATATTTTGTTCTAAAACCTATTGCACGGATTAGGAGCTCCTCCTAATGTGAGTCCATTGATAAAGACTAGTCAGGCTTGATTTGTTAGCAAAACCTTTTAAGTAAATAAGTACTGCCTAAAAAAAACTATCTATTTAAAAAAGGCTAAGTGCATTTATTCCTCTTGACCTTTTATTTCATGAATTTTTCCCTTCTGCTTCAATAATAAATTTAATTATGAGGAACCATTTTAACAAATTAAAAGTCACTTACTGGTTCCGTTGAATGGTTATAACTGAAATGGGCTCAACCCAGAAGATATACATATTTTTGATACCATTAGTTATTTAATAGAATCTATAATTTAATCCTCTAAAGATTTAAATTCATTTTTGAACAATTTATTATAAAATATTATAAAGTTATCAAGTAATATTTTCTTTTTTTTTAAAAATTTAAATGTATTATTACATTTTCCCCCTTTTTTTAATACAAAAAATTCAATTATATATAACTAGTTCCTGGAACTAGTTATAGGTTTGGAACGAAACGACGAAACTCGTTCCACTCATGGAACGGTTTTTCCCATCCCTACTAGGAATGTGNATTTAATTATTGTTGATTGCGGTAGGAACTTTTTTATTTTTTTTTTTGAGTGCCTTACGCAAAGATGTGTTATCCTGAAGAAAAAGTGTCCTTTACAACTATAAAATCTATCCAAGACTCGATGGTCTTTTCTCACGACACCTCCTGAGTTGTAATTGATAATAATGTAGAAGGCATTTTAAAAAGTTCCAATCAAATTGCAAATGACAGCGATGAAACCACCTCAACATACTTGGGTGAATATATTATGATAAAAATTAAAATTGTCATCAAAAAGATTATTTTTTTCGGATCGACATTTTGCACCCCCATAGGACTGAATGAGCCCGTGTCTCATTGATCCACTCAACTTCACTCACATTTAGGTGTAACGTGAATGGCTTCTGGTAAGATATGAATGATTTCTGTGAAATACCGTCAATTTAGCAACGTAACCAATATTACTAAACTGTTAGTGGATACATAGCAGGCGTTAAATACCATTTTTTAACTTATAAAAGAAAATGATTTTACTATTTTATTTGCAAATGTATTTTTATTTTAATTTACATACTATAATTAAAATCAAGAATTTTTTTTTTTTATGTGAGTATGCGTGTTAATGATATAAATGAGAAAAAAAAAAAAAAAAATTAATAAAGTATGCATAAAATAAATCTTTTTAATACGTTATAGACATAATTATTCTAGATAATGTTGATTTTGCTTAATCTATGGAATATTATTATTATTATTTTATTAATGTTTGGGGATATTATTTATTTTATTACTTGTTTATTACATTTAATATAAAATACATAAAATACTTATCTATAATATTTATCTTGTAATATTTATCTTCATAGCTACTTATTAAAGTTATCTTTATACTTTTAAATAATTTATACAAAAAGAGAGCATAATCGCATATGTAGAACACAGAACAACAACAGATAAGGAATTATTAGAGGTATATCAAGGTTTGCATGTGTTCCACTAAAAAATCAACTAAGTAATTTACCTAAATTAAGCCTCAAGCACAATCTAGTGGATTTTTAATGAAACAAACAATAAAAGGAGGCTTATATCTCGTTATTCCACTGAAAATCCTAAAATCGCTGAAGTGGCACTTGTTTCGTGATTAAGACAATATAACGTTATTATTGTCTCGTCAACTGGTCATGCTGTGCACATGTTTCTTTTTAGATTCTTGATGTTTCTATTGAAATGTGTGAACTAAAATTTATTTAAGTCATATTCAACTTTTGTCGATTAACTATAATCGTCCAATTAAACTTGAATCTTGAAAATGTGCCTTTATGGTAATTGTCACCTGAACAAATTTAATAACTAGACAGTTGCTAGGCTTGGTAGAAATAAACTCCTAGACTAGATTCATCTTATGGTCACTGTCACATAGGTAAGGTATATGTAGTCACATTAGGCAGTTACTTAGCTTGGTAGAAATTATAAGCTCTATAAGGTGTTACAATTGATTTTGTTTAAAACATAAAAGTAAAAAAATAATTGAAGTATAATTTAAAAAAAAAGTATAAAAATAAGGGTACTATGAAGAAGGTAAGTTATTAGTTACTAAAGGATAAATAATTATATCCATTTATATTCTAAAAAAAAAAAACACAGAGAGTAACAATCTTCAACAAGAGTAACAAGTACCTTTATTAGTATTATTAATCTATTCAAACATTTATAATTATTATTACTAATTTCACAATATAGTTTATTCTGAAAATGCAATAACAGTGAATAAATAGCGTCTCAGTGACACAAATAAGGAGAAAGAAACATTGGGAATAAAATCTATTCAGATTCAGTACAATTATTTATATTTATAAATGATAAATTTAAACCTTCGTACTTGGAATGAATTCTCGGATAAAAGGAAATTTACTTGTTTTCATTTATCAATGAAACTGAAATAAACAAAAACTTGTGCGGAATAAAGAGCCAGAACAAAACGGATTTACGTCAGAAACAAAATGATATAGTCACTTCATAAATTAAAATCTTTTAAAAGTCGAGAATATAATATAAGAGGGGGAAAACAAAATAAAGAAAAATAACTTAAATAAATCCTATTATTCTAAGTGGGTAGAGGGGGGGAATAAAATAAGGGGAATAAGAATCCAAGATTTCTACGTTAGGGGAAAAGTTTTTCAGACTCAAAAGATTCACATAACTTTGTTTAAGCCGATAAAAAATAAGATTTGACAAAGTAGATAATGCTTAATTTTAGTCAACTTTGCCTCCGCGAAGAAAAGCAATCGAAACAATGAACAGAGAAAGAAAATTAAATAAATTATAAACAAAAGAGTGATGTCTTTGTTTTCACTGAAGTGAGAAAGGGTGGATTGATGAAGTGATTTATTGAGAAAGGCAGAATGATTGATTATTTTCTTAGAGCAGTAAGATTAGAGACTTGTAATCTACTCTCGACAATTTTAAGTTTCTTGTTAGAAAGGATACTGCAAATAACATTATCAAGTGGTAATGGTATTTTCAATGAGGATCATTGATGAATGATTGTTTGCAGATGATGTTAGTCGAAATATGATTTTTCTCAAATAACTATACCGATTTCTTAAAAATCATAGTACAAGGAGAGAAAAAGAAAATAAATTTTTATTAAAAAAAAAATACAATTTTGGGAAATGTAAATGTTCTGTTTCTTAAGTTACTTTATAAAGAGAGCAAAAATAGAAAGACCATAACATAGAAAACTAATTTATCAAACAGAAGTTAATTTAAAAACAGTTGCCACATTAAAACAACAAATTACATAAATTACCTCATTTGTTATCAGAGGTAAGAAGTTCCTAACAAAAACAAATAACCTTGAAGTATGTCCGACATATTGGAAAAAAAGAAAATATAATTTTGGTTTAATTACTTCTTTTTGTTATAGCAGATTGTGTAGAAGGTCAAAGTATTAAACCAGGAAAAACTAATTTATCAAAAGCAACAACTTAAAATACACCTGCCGTAAGGGAAAAGAAAATTCTATTATTGTTCTCTTTCAATAGTTTGAGTTAGTGCCAGGTCAAGTGTACTAAACTAAGGAAAAAATACCTAAAAACAATAAACGTTTCACTCTCTACTACTAGTATTATTAACAGTATATTTTAATTATTAAAGCTAGAGAATAATTAATTTAATTCCTATAAGAAGAAGCTACTAAATAATTGAAAAAACCAAGGATCCAATTTCCAAATTTTAACTACTATAGACTATTTAGTTGCTATCAATGAAGACAGGTATGAGCTTACCAATGGGGCATCATTAGTAGAACATATTAACAGTGCCTTTAATTAACTTGTTGAATTTAGTTTTCTTCCTAATATGCCAGGAGCGGTACATCTTTAGATTGTTACTCCCCAACGTTTTTTTAAGAATATGATTGACTGACTAATAACTTTTAAGACAAAGGGATTTTGAATCCAATGTACTTTGGGACAAAGGAATATCCCACTTGTTTTTATAAGGGAAGTAACAGTCTCAAGAAGAACATTCTGTACACCTTCTTTAGATTGTAACTCCCCTCTTATTTTTATAAGGGGAGTAACAATCTAAAGAAGTGCCGGGGAATTACATCACGAAACACATTCTTTAAATCTAGTTCTTCTACCTTAAAAGGTAGCAAATTGTTTCTAGCATAATATTATTAGATATAAACTTGAAATACAAAAATTTATTAAATGTATAGATAAATGAGAGGTATTTATCTATTTTTAATAATGTATAACTGATTACAGCTACTCTTCAAACAGCCATGAGGTAAAATAAGTGTTTTAAAATAGATCTTATACGAGTATGTAGTTTCAAATTAAACAAAACAAACATACAAAACAAGAATAGAGAAGACAATTTGTAGATGCTTCAGAAACCTATTTAAAACTTTTAAAATATTTAGACCTCATTAGCACTTTTATCACTTCAAACCTTATCATTATGGCAACAACTCAAAGTAATAAGAGCATCCAAAATCCATTGTCAACAACTAAATAAAAATTAATTAAAAAAAAAAAAAAAAGTATTTTTTAAACGAAGATAGATAAAATCAGATAGTATATTGAAGCAGATAAATTAGAATATCTAAATAAAAAATAGAACAATTTTTAACATTTGAAAAGTGGATAATAAAGAAAATTGTTAAGAACAACTTTCAAAGAATAATTTCATTTTTGTGATCGCTAGATGTCAACTGCTGACTTTACTGAGGTAAGAAGTAAGAAACGGACATCTAAAAATAGAATTAATTGCCATTCCCACATTTGAAGCGGTAAGTAATAGTGAGTAAATACATAGTGTATAGAACTGAACAGAGGAAACAAGCCGAGTAAAGGTCTCCGCACATGCCCAGTCTGAGATGCGCAGATGCAGTTTAGACTGGGCATGCGCAGATACCATGCCCAGGCTTGTGCTAGGAGAGACCATGCTAGGCTCGTTTCCTCTGTTTGGTTTGGCAGTCTGGACATGGCTTATGGGGTAAGTAATGGCAGAGATGAGAAATGGAAAGCAGGATCTAGTAGGGTTCAGGATTCAGCCAGAATACCAAAATTTGTAGTCAAGAGCAATCTTGACTAGAATTAGATTGGGTTCTGGTCAACTTTTTCCTGCAGCGCTTCTCTTTTGTGCTGCTGATGATTGGAAGAGGTTACCATACCCCTTGGAAATGCTCAATAAAAATGACAAAGTTCAAGTAAAATTACCCTTATCTCAATTTTGAAACTAAACCAAATACTCACCAGTGTATTTCTGACTGCGATTAGCTTATCACCGACGGCAAGGCGTCCGTCAACCTGGGCTGCTCCCCCATCCATGATTTTGGTAACATAGATACCGTTATCACCGGGTATGTGCTGGTTACCTATACCACCGGCTATACTGAATCCGAGGCCCTTGTTTCCCTTCAGCAGCTCAATCTCTAGTATTCTCATGCTTCCTCCATGTCCTCCACCCTCTCGTTTCCTTCTTACATACTAGACAGATTAATCAGAAACATTATTAATAACTATAATTTTAACAATAATCATTAAATATAATCAATTAATCCCAAATAATTTAAATGAGGCTGCACTAGTTGTAGTTGTAACAAAAGTTTATGAAGGTTTTATGGTAAAAGTAGTTATTTCAATAAAATAAAAGTTAAGAGCAATAAATATCTCTGATAAATAAACGCAATGCTGCTAAACAACTCAACATCTTATTTTAAATTTTAACTTTTTAACTCATTTGTTAACTCAACAGCTGGTCAGAGATTAAAGGACAGAACGATAGGCCACTTTTTAAATAATAAATATATTGAAGTGATCTCTGGATGGAACAAGTTTAATTATAGCCCGTGCCAAACGAGAGTTAGTGCGTTGACAGCGCAGGAAAAACTAGCAAATAGGGTGGGGAGCCAATGAGAGCTCAAGATTTGCCCTCTGGATAACCATATAAGAAGGTAAATGTAGTGGCTTTATTTTTTACCTCAGAGGTTGGCCAATCTGTGTGTCATTCGATTTCCCACACTTTCAACGCACTAACTCTCGTTTGGCACAGACTGTACTCTGAGAATCAGAAACTAATGTAAATGTTTGGTTGATTTCAGAGAGGGTGCTTTTAGCATTTTATTTTTATACAGTTAAAACATATTTTTTTAAAAAAAATATTTATATCATAGTAATTACTCAGATCTTCGATCATTCTTACTGAATCCTTTATCATTTTCTCCTTTTCAACTGGTTAAGATAAGTTGCAGTTTCGTATTTAAGTACTTAGTTTCTCAGGAAAGTTTAATTATCATTCGCTGTAAAATGAAAAGCAAAGTTAAATGTCAGTGAAAGATGTAAGGTAGTCAGTTATCAACTTTCCTAAAGCTGTTAGTCATTACAATTGAAAGAAATTGAGAAGGAACTCTTTGATACAAACAGTTGGTAAAAGTTATGAATTAAAAAGTAAGATAATAAAAACACATACCAATGTGACAGTATTGCCGGCCCTTTTGAGGGCGTCGACGGCGGTGGCATGCGTAACTTCGACCACACTGACCCTGTTGACCTCGAGTATGACGTCATTGACCCTAAGCCTACCGTCGGCTGCGGCGGCGCCACCTCCGATCAGCTTGGTGATGTATATAGAAGAATCGTCGCCGATATGCGGGTTATCCGTTCCGCCGGCGATACTGAAGCCCAGGCCCGAACTGCCTCGCTCCAGGATAATCTCTTCATAGTCCCACTCACCATCTCCGTTAACCTGATAACAACAAATAGTGCACATAAGTATTGCCATATCTTAAATATTATTTATTACAAATTAATTAAATATTAAAAAAAAAAAACATGGAATAACTAGCTCTCAATTTCCTTTTTCATTTGGAGAACGTGGATCAATTTTTTTTTAACCCATTACTGCCCAGGATACAAAAAATTGTTGTTTTTTTACGAATTTTTGATATGTTAGTCTTCATATAGCTCTTATAAAGGAAAAAATATAATTTTTCATTTATGATCAAATTTTGATCAATTTTTTGAACGTATGATATATCATACACTGGGCATTAAGGTGTGCTCATACCATTTTTTGCACGTATGATATATCATACGGTGGGCATTAAGAACTTAAATTGCTTTAAAGAAAAAATACATAATATTTGCCTAAAATATGTTTTAAAGTGAAAAAAAGGTTTAATTGAGTGAAGGAAAATATTACAATAGGTAACACAAAATTTTATTTTACAAAAGGCAACATAAAAATTCAAAATGATTTAGTTAGTATCTTATAAAATTATAGACTTATACACATCTAAAACTTTGAAATCTAAAATATCTTTAGTTATAAAATAAAATTGTAATTTAAATTAAATTATAATTATTATTAACAATGGGAGACAGACAGAGAAAAATAGACTCCAGCGCCGGGACTTGTTGGTAGAGCGCTATACTGGAAATATAGAGGCCCGTGGTTCAAGTCCCGGCGCTAGAGTCTATTTTTCTCTGTCTGTCTCCCATTGTTAATAATAATTTAATTTAAATTAAAATTTAAACTTTCCGTAGTATTAATATTACTTAAAAATAAAATTAAAAATAATAAAACTCAAGTCAATGAAATTGAACAAAACATTTTTTTGGGTGGGTTCAATATCCCACTATATTCCAGTCCAATATATAATTGAATTTAGTACATCTTCCACATTGGTCTTTGAGTTAGTTCGTCATCCACAAGATGATACATCCTATCAAACCTAATGGTAGTAGGAGAAAGGGCACAGTTTTGGGCTTCACTCTTTGTTGCAACTCTTTTTCAGGACTGGTCAAAATCGACATAACATTGTTCCTTGTAAATTCTAGAATAGTGGCATGTTTAGAGAAGCCAAGCATTTACCAATGCTCATTTCAAGCAAAATCTATCAGCGGCCAATACCATTTCTTGCTTCTAATTTTGACGGGGTGTTTTGCTCAAAGTTTGTCTTATAGATCTACACCAAATATTTGCTTGTTATACTCACTTATGAGCGGCTGAGTAACATACTTATATATATTTTTTTTTCTTTCTAACGACGACATTGACTTGCTCCAAGAACATCTGGATGATTCACGTTAGTGGCAACAGTCACCATATTATAATTACCATGCCAACTACAATTTGCGCTTTATAAGCTGTGATTTGCGGCAGCGTGGAAAAAGTCCGAGAAATTAGAGTGGGGAGCCAATGAGAGATCATGATTTTGAATTCTAGGTCGGCCCAATTAGGGAAACAACAAGTCATGGAATTGAAATAATTATCCAAAAAAAGAGTAGCCTTTATGGGAAGATACTCAAAGCACATTTTTGGCCACAGAGGATCCCAGAGTCATTCCTGGCACAGAGACTCCTGCATCCATGTATATGGTTCAAATTTTAATAAATACGAGTATCCCTTAGAAGCTGTAAGGCACCAAAATTTGTAGCCATAACGCAGGGGTTTACCCCTGATAACCTGTTTCACATAGTGGTGACCACCTATGCCAAAATCATCCATGTTTGTTCAAAATCATGATGTTTTTCGAATGTTACATCTAAATTACTCCCTACATCATCTAGGTCTAGGCCACTATCTCCCCCCTCCACAGCTCCTGTTAGCACTACTTCCGACTCTTACATTTCACAATATAAGCATTGGAAATATTGTTTGCAATCTCTTCTTCTTCATCCATCTCTCTTAGTGCCACTAAAAGTGCTTCTGCATCCTTTTCAGGATGATCCTTGAAAGCAATATACCAATACATTTGTTTCCCCTTATTGCCCAGCGTATGATATATCATACGCAATAAATCAATTGTTTATAAATCTTACATAATTATTTCTAAAAATTGTTTATGAACATAACCAACATATTTCAACCTTATTTTATTGGAAAATAATTATTTATTAAGTTTAAATAAAATTAGTGGAGTTTTATGAAGAATAGTATAACCTGCGTTCCATCCTGAGAGACAGTAAAATGTTGATCAAACTTACAAATGAAAAAAAAATCTTATAAAAAGAAGTTGCAACAAAGAGAACCAATAGAACAATACAGTACAATGTTCAAGAGTAGAATTGTCCTAAAAATAAGAGATAAAAATGCCATAGGTCACCCCCAAGACTACTTTTTTAACAATAAAAAAAGTGTATGAAATATCATACGCTGGGCAGTAATGGGTTTTAAAAAGGTTATTAAGTTGACTACCACATCACACACATTTAATTGATATTTTTAATTTATAAAATTAGTTAAATGAATAATCAGCTTATCTATTTTTTAAAATTAATTATATTAAATCTTTGGAGTCTTCCAGTCATCCGATATGCTTAAACTTCAAGATCAAACTTGGCAAATAATCTCTTTGCCAATATAAAAACATTCTTTCAAAATAATAAATTATAAATAATTCAAATTACAATTACCAATAACTACGGGAGACATACAGAGAAAAATAGACCCCCGCACCGGGACTCGAACCACGGGACCTCTGTTTACCCTACAGGTCCTCTTACTAACTGAGCTATACGGGAAAATGATTATGTATGTCTCCCGTAGTTATTGATAATTGTAATTTGAATTATTTAAAATTTAATCTTTCGGTAGTAAGAAAACTACCAAAAAACTTAAAAATTGAAATTCTAATAGATGTACTAGGTACAGGTACTAATTGA
>KZ651147.1:690919-701876 GCA_001010745.2 Gerris buenoi | reverse complement strand
AAATGGAAAAAACTGGCACATATAATTAAAGTCTTTTCTATATTTTGATAAAAAATGCACCAATTATGGATTCTTCTTCATTTCATAAATTTTCTCTTATTACAATTTCCATCTTCAGATCTCTATTTTGAGACACAGCTGTATACAGGCCGATTTTGGGAATCTTGGGCGTATGTATCTGTTGTAGATTACCTGGGCTTCGATGTAGCGTATCTGGTTTTTCAAAAGAGTATGAAATGAAAAAGAATACATAAATAATGCAATTTATATCAATATATAGGAAACATTTTAATTATGTGTGCATTATATTTGTTAGTTTTTGCATTTCTATACATGATGCCCCGTATAGGGGAATCCAACCAGATACATATACAACATAAATTTCGTGTTAATGTAGTTTAGAGTTTGGAGTACATTGACAACCAAGCAGAAAGTTTCAGCAGGGAACAGATGCCATTATGCCCTTGCTTTCTTCATCATCCGAAATAATCAGTAATAGCAAGGAAGTCAATAATGTCTACTTATGAAACAATGATCAAACCAGTAGTTTTTATAATTGGACAAAAACATGGACTCTATTAGCATGAGCAATAAATGTATTAAGTGTGAGAGAAAGGAAAATCTACAAATCAATAAACGATCAAGCAATCTGAAGACCAAGCACTATTTAGGAATTAAGTATGGAGTATCAAAAACTGGGGGTTTAGTAAAGAAAGCAAGAAGGCTTCAATGGTTAGGATAAGTACAAAACATGGATAAAAATAGGAGGATAAAGAGAACTTTTAATGGCTTCCCAGGAAGAAGGAGACAGGGAACTCTCTTGAACAAGATGGTTAGATGATGTAAAAGGAATATAAAAGAACAAAGAGTTCAAGGATGGAGAAGGAAGAAGTTGGAAAGAAAGGTATGGACCAGCAATGCCAAGAAGTTCGGACACTCTTCATGGGTTGAGAGCACTATTAAGTAAGTAAAGCTCGAAAAAGTACAAGGAAACTTTAATAAAAAACAACGAGTTTTAAAAACAGAATGGTATTCAAATGACCCTAAAATAGAATTAAAAGGAAATGCGGGAAGAATAAAATAAGTTGTATACGTAATAAAAAGAAGGAATTGCAATTGTAAGTGTAAGACATGGTCTTTAAGTTTTAGCGTCTCTTAATCTTAACACAGGACGATGCGAAGAAAAGTAAAGAAATTCTTCCGACTAACTTACCGTACACCTTACTTAATTGAATAAGTTAATTGTAATTCAGTTCTTTAACAATGGAAAGAATGAACTGATAACTTATTTTTTTTCAGTGAATAGAATAAAACCCTAGAAGAGCAATCTTTATCAGTTTGTTAAGCCAGAACAACACATGTTTAATGCAAATAAGTTTAAAAAATTCATTATTTAAGTGAAGTGTTAAAAACATATCTTGATGCAGATCAAAAACTGGTAATAACTGACTAATATTAAATATATTAGTTATTTTACAATAACATTTACATTTAATTGTGTGTCGATATAAGTTTTAGTGTGGCACATACCTTCCTCCTGACCAATTATTGGACTAATGGTCAAATACGATTTGGATCAGTTTTGATTCCTAATATGGGGTCAGACTTATATTTAATGAATACAGACTGTTAAAACAAATATACGCTATCTGTGGGCTACTTTAAACAAAATATAGTGGTTAAAAATATAGTTGTTAGTGAAATAAAACAAGTTTTTGCACACAAGGAAGAAAGCAATACTCAGAAGGGAATTTATAAGGGAACTTCAATGACCTATCTAAATTTCATAGAAATCAGAGAAATAATTTTTTGGATAATGTGGTTCGCAAAATTGTTGGCGGACAGAACCGAGGCAAAAACTCCTTCCTGCGGTCTCTGTAAGAAATTTCTGTACAGGAATTTTTGAAATCAGAGACAACACATAATTTCGTTCTTCAGAACGATCACAAGCTTCTGTTACCTTCGGTAAGCTCGAAGGCATAATTTTGGTTAATATCAAAGCAAATGAAAAAAAAATGAGCAGGAACATTTCAAACGTAACGAAATAAAATTGTTATAATATAATAAACTTATATTGGCTAAATATTTCCAGGAAAACATACCAAAAATAGTTTTCTTACTAATATTTTTTTTACTCTTCAAAAAGATACCTTATATGTACATATAATTTAATATAGGAAAACCTAGTTCTGACCTGGTTATAATTTTCAAAAAATAGACGTTTTAACATTTTAATATCTAAGTATCAAAACCTAGAAATTTCTATAAGATATAACCATAAAATAAAGATAATAATAAAAAATAATGAACATCTCTAATAGCAAAAATAAAAAGATAAAACAAAAGAGAGAAAAAAATATGCTTACATAAGAATTTTAAGAGACAAAAGAAGAAGTAAAGAAAGCCTCAGGGGATAATAGAAGGGACTAGCAAATAGTAATGTCTCTCGAGAAATAGGTAATGGAAATAGAGAATACAAACAAAGATATAAAAGGCAAAGTTCAGTTCCACTTTAAATGTAAGACATTTCTCTTTCGAGTTCAAATAAAACCAATTTGTTTTAATCTTCAAACATTCGATTTTAAGTAAAATTGTCGAAAATACTTACGTTTTATAAGTATGTAACATAAATTATGGTATAATCAATAAATTATGGAACAAGGTGATAATTTCTCAAAATTAGCATAATTAATCTTAAATGAACATGTTAATATTAATAAGTCTATAAATGAGCAATGTTAATCTTAATCAGTCAGTAAATAAGCAATATTAATCTTAATAAATCTATAAATGAGCAATGTTAATCTTAATAAGTCTATAAATGAGCAATGTTAATCTTAACAAGTCTAGATCAGTAGAGGCCTTGTCAGAGATATCGTTAATCCCTTATTGGATTGACAATTCTTCTTTAATAAATCAATTTTGAACCCAATAGCAAAAAAATATTATATTTTGGAAAAGCGATATACATTTGTTATCTACATTATAATATAATACCTTTAAAATTCAACTCTACTCAAAAAATATAAAATGTTGCGATCAGTTCGTAATTAATTGCTGATCGAAGAAATTTTGAGTTGTGAAGTTCGCAACTTTTTTTCCTGTTATTGGGTAAAAAAGTTTAAGTTATATACTAAATTTAAAATTCAAGATGCGAAGGGCGGACGGACGAACTACCATAAGCATAAAGGGTTCTAGGATGGCCTCGAAGCCTTAAAAAATAAATAAATTCGCAATATACAGCAAACTTTATATACGTAATTTATTTTATATAATATAATCAACAGAAAGGCTAAACTTCATTGGATAAACAGATGAAGACCCGTAAATACGAGGATAAAAAAAAACACTCAATGTAATAAACCAAATCCGTAAATAGGATTTGAGGTAATATGAATATATATATGTCAACAAAAATAAAACAAACTTTATTGCAAATTCCTATAAAATAGTAATAAGAAGTCTTTTAATATAGAGTACAGAGAAATGAATACTTTGGAATAAGATGCGGATATAATATGAAATATCAGAGGATGTGGATTCTAAGTATATAATACATTTTCATTTTATATATGCAATAATATTTCTCTCTCTCTCTATACACATACACATATATTTGTTAAATATAATCAAGAATACATTTTATAGCAAAATAAATAAATTTATTATTTTTTAATATAATCTTAGTATCTTTTAGGTCTTAGATCATCATAAAGATTTATTTATATCTGTATTTCTTCCTGCCTCTTTAAAAATATTACAGCTGTATTCACCTTCTATTTAAATTTATTTTATCAATTTATTTTTTATTCATGTTTTTATATTATATTATTTCCCCCTTTTTTCCTTTGGTATGTTTACCCTACAAATGATAATTAAATGTTAAAAATAAGACCACTAATAAGTATTTAATGTATTTAAAAAAAAATAAATAAATAAAAAATAATAATAATCTTTTATTTAACATTGTTAATAATATCTTATTTCTCCAAAGCTTTGTTTTTTTTTTGGCCTCAAATAAAAAATGGGAATAATTGGGTATATTTCTTTTCTAATTTCTTATTGAATAGGGCAAATGTTATTCTTATCTTTAGAACTATTCTTTCTTAAAAATCCCGATATAAAATCCACGATTGTTCTCTTGTACTTTAATTTTCTTCGGAGAATTGGGAAGGAGAAGATATAAAAAAGGCCCAGATTGACATAGGGTAAATTCTTCAAGATATTTCGGGTAAAATTTCTCGTATTTCGGAATCTACTTGAGTAAGTTCTTTCTCCCATCTTTCTGCAATTTGTTTCTTGTTCCTCTCTTTATGTTTACATATTTGCTTTATTTATTGTATCCATCTCTACACTCTTCTCTCACTGTGTATCTCAAAGCACCCAATAAAGGAGAAGAAAAAACAAATGCTTATTTTTTTAATATAATCTTAGTATTCCTCTAGGGCTTAGAACAATATTTTATTTGTTACTTCTTTCCATCCTACATATTGTTAATGTATCCTTTTTATTGTTTGTTTATACATAGCTCCTCCATTAAACCATTTCTAAATGGGATAGGAATATTTGTAAAGAGACTAGTTTTTTTTAGGTATACAAGCTACAAAATTGTTAATATTCATATTAAAACTAACTTTATTAGGTTAACAAAGCTTTAGGTATATTGTAGATGTTTGTAATGAAAACTAGCCTTTTTACGTTAACAACACTTTAAAATCGTAAATCTTCGTAACTATCTTTTATAGGAACTTAACTATTCTTTTTATTAAATATTTGCACCTTAACTAGCTTTCAAAGTTGTTTAACAAAATGGCAAATCTTTAAAAAGGTACTAAAATTATTTAAAAAGGTAAATCTTTGCATCAAAATTAGCTTTCAAAGATGCCTAAAAACGTTTAAAATTATAAATCTTTGCACCGAAACCAGCTTTCAAAGGTGTTTAACAAAGTTTTAAAATGGAACATCTTTGCACCGAAACCAGCTTTCAAAGGTGTTTAACAAAGTTTTAAAATGGAACATCTTTGCACCGAAACCAGCTTTCAAAAGTGTTTAACAACGTTTTAAATGGCATATCTTTGAACTGAAACAAGCTTTCTAAGGTGTTAAACAAAGCTTTAAAATGATAAAACTTTGCATTGAACCTATCTTTCAAAACACTACGTTTTAAAATGATAAATATATTAATTAAAACTAACTTATTTTAGGAATAACTTTTTAGATTAAGTCCTTCTTTTTATTGAAGCATTCTTATATTTCTACGGTTCTATGCATTATTAAATTTAACAGTACATTTTTTGGGGAAAAGTTAGTGTAGTGTAACAAAAACAGTGTAGTGTAGACGTAGTATGTATCGTCAATCACGAGCTGATATTAATTGGCCTGTTAATCTAACCACACATTGACTCAAGATAAAAATCGCAAAAATAATAAATTCATTTAAATTTGATTGAGTTATTGACAATGAGGATGATGGACCGAGGTAAGTAGAGTGAAGGAGAAAAGCCGACGAGCTACTAAATCTTGATACTTTTTTTAATCTAATTCACGAATTGCATTCGCGAATCAGATTCCGGAATCCTATTGTGATTTAGCCCTTCTACAACCCTCTTCTAACTTCTCATTATCTTTAAAGACACTAATCGTAATTTACAACTACATATGTTCTTAAGACATATTCAAATATTTGTCGCATTACGCTCGCATCAATAATAGGAGCCACGTGATGACTAGTTTTAGTTTAATTGTAAATTTTACAAAGTTGGTAGAAGGGAGCCAATGGTAACCGACTAAAAGCAATGAATAAAAATAAAATAATATTTACAATATATTTCTTGGCTTGATAAAGTAAAGGATTTTAACAATGCCTATAGCTGAGTAAAGAGATACGGATCAAAGGCAAGTAAATACGAAACCATTCTTCTGCTATACGTTATATTATATCCGATATATTCTTTTCTTTTTTTACACGTCATTACAGCTTTTTTCCTTTTATTTATTATATTCTTTCTGAAAATGTTTATAATATTCGTACTAAGAAAAGCTGATCAGCTACTACTTTTTTTCTTGTTATTTCATTATTTCTTTTTTTTGATCCTTTTCTTACAATAAAAAGAGGTTCAAAATAAAATCAAAGTAAGATTAATAAATTATCAGTTTCATACGTTAATTTTCAGGCTCAGGCATATTTATATCCTCAGTCAAACTATTATTTTTCCTTTACATTCATTGTAAAACTCACCCCCAATTATTTTAGGTGTAATTAATGTTAAAGTTAACCTTGCTTATATGAAGAGTTCTATAGGTTTTCCGATGGGAACCGCATCTTTGGGGATGTTGGCTGGTCCCAGTTGGTACCTATACTATCAAGTGGTGGTCACCACTTGAAAATATAGGTACCATCAAGTGTCAAGAGTGCCATTATGAAACCAAAACGACGGTATATGTACCTTCAAGTGGTCAGGAAAGCATAGAATGTCATTATGAGGCCAAAGCGATGTTATAGGTACCGCATAAAATGGTCAGGAAAACATAGATTGTCATTGCGAGATCAGAGGCCAAAGCGATAGTATAGGTTCCATCAAGTGGTCAGGAAAACATTGAATGTCATTAGTAGGTCAAAGCAATGGTATAGCTTATAGCTAGCATCAAGAGGCCAGGGCCAGGAAAACATTGAATGTCGTATGACATGAGCCATCGTATGTCGTATGATACAAGCCATAGCCAAGTATTTGGCTATGGCTTGTATGATGAATGTCTGGACTTAGTAATGGAGAAAGAGGATTTTAAATAAAATGATGATCGAATAAGAAATAACACATATAGAATATGTGATAATGCGAAATATGGTTAGATTTTGAACGAAATGCTAAGATCACTGTGGAGGTAATTACAGAAGAACCATGAGTGATATTTTATAAAATTGTGAAATAAATGGTTTTGGGTCGACAGAAGTTGGAGGATTTGGAGACAGAGTACTTACTATGTGTACTTTATTTTTTTGTAAAACAAAAATAATAGAATTAATTAATAATATAATTAACAAATAACAGCATAATGGAATAAGAGAATGATTTAATAATAGAATTAATTAATAATTGAATGATATAATAATTAATTTTTTTGGACATTAAAATTTAAGAACGTTCGTATCAGAATTCACATTTAACACCCTACTATTAGTAGTATATTTAAGGAAAATCCAGCATATACCTTTATATCTCTCTCAAAATGAAGTACTCTTTATTACTTAGTAATAAAGAGTATAAAAATATAATAACTTTGTTCAGAGATTTGAAATTTATAAAGGACCTTTATTCTACATTCAAGAATTCCAGGATTATTAAAGTTAATCCTCTTTCAATAAGGAAGAGGTGAGTGAATAAAGAGTTATTTATTATATTGTCAAGATACAATATATATATANAGGTTCAAACCCAAGCATAAGCCTTTAGCCCCCGACTTGAGTTACTATTATCACATCCAACCAGACTAGGATACCCCTGACTAGGATACACTAGGCCCCGTTGAGAAAAACCCAACCAAGCATAAACCTAAATTAGCCTTAGTCAAGAGAGAAGCCTATATATATATATATCCGAACAATATAATAAAGAGAATATTAAAAAAGTTTTCAGAACACTTACTATACAAAAGTCTTTGTCAAGAGGTCAAAATATTGTTTTTTGCCCAGAGCTAAGAGGAAATTTAGTAAAAAAAATGTTTTTATTATTCTTAAATCTGGAGGTGTCATCGACATCCGAGCAAAAGCGGCAAGGGGCGAAGTAGTTGTAGTGTTATTAATTTAGTTTCTTCGGCAACAATTTAATCATTTTTGACTTGGAATATAAAATAAGAGACACAATTTTAACGAAATGAAGTATTAATAGTGAGAATAAAAGGAAAATTCTAACTTAAAATTAGAAAGAAGATTAATGTCACCTGGACTAAAAATATAAGTATAATGTATAAAGTGATACAATTAATAAATTATATAATAATAAAGTGAGTAACTAGAACTAATATTAATAAAGTGAGTGAGAGGTAAGACTGCATAATCTTCATTATATTTAATAATACATAATATGAAATACCGAAAGAGCAATGAGAGGGCATAAATTTAAAGCTTTATTTATGGAAAGGGCATTATCAATTCATTTGTAATTTTCATTTAAAGTGATATTTATCATTATTAATAATAATGTAATACGAATGACTAGTTGTTTTACTGATAGTTTGTGGTACCATTTAATAATTATGATAATAAAGGTAACACAGCAATACTGTCAACACAATTTCTTATAAATAATTAACATAAGCGTTTCGACATTTTAAATCATCTTCAGTGTTAACGCTGTAATAGTAAAATCTTTAACTTAAAAAGTAAAAATTGACATTACATACTATGGAACGATCTTGTGACCTTCTTTCGACAAACCATCCGAGAGTAAGGAATGGGTGAAGTAAATTTAAACTAATATGGAACCAACAATGGGTTAATTAGTATCTACTATCATAATCAGACGACCTACTAAGATATACCCCCAGTGTGCGCCTAGCCTTATAGTCCGGGAGATAGCGTGCAAAAAGTGTCTGATAAATATCAAGCTAGAATTTTGTGTATAAATTAATCTTTTGGTGCCTTTTAAGAATATGTGGTCGGTTAAGTTCTTCAGCGAGACATAGCTTGCCAATGGGCGTTTAGAAAAAAAAACCGTTGGGGAGCGACCAAGTGCCACCCATTATGGCCGACAATGTGATTTTTTTTATCCTGAGTAATAGACCGAAAATCAAGTTGATGTTATAGTGTCCCACTTAATAGATGAACATTTTTATTTAGAGTTATATATGTACAACTAATGTATCAAGTGACAAACTAAAATCCAATTGATTTTCGATTTTCTGTCTATTAACTAATTTTTTACTCAGGATCATGAAAATCACATAGTCCACCATTATTGGCAGGACTGGGTCGCTGTAAACCGGGGTTTTTTTATTTTCAAATCGAACCTGGCCGACCACATATTCTTAAAAGGCACTTGAAGATTAACTTTTACACAAATTTCTCACTTGATGTTAGTCAGGCACTTTTTTTTGCACGCTATCTCCTTATGACTATTACCTAAACTCGGATAAACTCGGAAGAAAAAAATAATATTCAAATTAGGGGATTCTACCTTTATTTATTTTGTAAAGTTTACTCCCTCTTCCTTTGAATAAAATAAAGGAAAGTGGGAATTAGGACCTTATAAAAGCGTTATGACTCTTGAGAATAATTCATCCAGAAAAAAAAAATTAAAATTAAAATATTCATCCTTAAGAAGACGGTAAGGAATAAAATAGGTTCTAATTTGGTTGAAAACACTTTGAAAGAAAGAGGTGACGACGAGGTGTTCTGCTTCGTGTTTAGTCGAAGGAGAGGCCAAGGTGCATAGTGGGATAGTGTTAGTACTCGAACAGCTAGGAAAAAAGGGATAGGCATTATAGTGATACTAAAGGCATGTTTTAAGCAGCTATTCAGCTTATACAGTGTCTTTACAAGGCTCCTAAAGGATTAAGATACGGTAGTCTGGGAGGAAGGTTCAAACCCAAGCATAAGCCTTTAGCCCCCGACTTGAGTTACTATTATCACATCCAACCAGACTAGGATACCCCTGACTAGGATACACTAGGCCCCGTTGAGAAAAACCCAACCAAGCATAAACCTAAATTAGCCTTAGTCAAGAGAGAAGCCTATATGCTTCACTAACATAAACTTAGAGATACACTTTAACTCTTAGGAAATGCCACCCTCCTAGTATACTTCACGTTTAAAATCCCCTTACTTTTTCCTTCTTCTTTATAAGGGAAAGAGCAACAAACTTCCTTCTACCATCTCTTTCATTAGAATATAAGGCAAACCTTATCCCTTTCTCTCCGTCCTGTCCTTTTTTTATCCCTAATATTTTAAAGGAGCGTTTTTTTCGAGAAAAAATTAGCCTTTGCTTATATAATAAAAAAGCTTCTTTTACACATCTAAGAGAAAAAAAGGTTAACAAATTATATCACAAAATATAATTTTTTATAATAAATGCTTTTTAAAAGAAAAAAAAAGCTTTTACAAACACAAAATTATTTTACTTCTAAAGAGTAAAACCTAAAGAAAAACTAAATAATAACCTTTTTTCTTAGCTTTGGTTTCCACAACCGGAAAAATCTTTTAAAAATATCACTTTAAGTTCTAGTTTGTGCGAAAGTACACTAGTTTCTACCACTACTAAAAGGCAGAGCTGCTCAAAATGAGGAGCTAAACCTAATATTAACCTTTTGGGGAATGGGTAGGCTTCACCTTTGAGTAAGTGAAGTTCCTTGTCAGCTTATCAGTAAATACTTAGATATAGAAATGTGCCCAAAAAATCATGTTAAGTTCTAGCTTGTGGGAAGTACACTCAGGCATTTTCTTCACTACGAAAAGATAGAGCTGCTTATATTATTAACCTTTTGGGGAATGGGTAGGCTTCACCTGTGAGTATATGAAGTTCCTTGTCAGCTTATCAGTAAATACTTAAATTGTAGATATAGAAATGTGCCCAAAAAAATCACGTTCAGTTCGAGCTTTTGCGAAGAACTATCGTGTTCTTTACTACGAAAAGACAGTTGCTCAAAATGGCCAGCTGTTTAAAATGACCATCTGTTCAAAATGAGAAGCTGAGGGAGCTAAACCTTTATTAACCTTTCGGTGAATGATAACTAGAGACTGATATGTACCCAAGCTTTGTTATTTTGCTAGAGTCAAGTGCTAGTTTAAGTTCACGGAGAAAGTTGTCTAAGGCCAGGTCAGAGTTCATATAAATAATATCCTGTACAGTACACGGTATTCATACCTCTCACTATTACTTTCAAACTCTGAGAAACTAAAACTATAAGTACAGGCTAAAAAATCCACCCGATTGATTGTCCAATAAAAATATTGCTTAAAAAA
>KZ651147.1:674958-690874 GCA_001010745.2 Gerris buenoi | reverse complement strand
ATATATATATATATATATATATATATACAACAAATAACGGGTTATCAAAAATATGCCATTTTGAAGGTATAGATGTAAATAAAATGTATGTTTTTGTGTATGTTGACGAGAAACAAATGAGCGCATAGAATGTTTAAACTTATATGGGAGCAACAATGGGCTAATTATGGCTAACCATCCAAAATTTCATTTAAATCAGACGATTAGTGTTTAAGATAGGTTGATTGGCAAATATTGAGCGGCAGACCGACAAACAGACACGGAACCAAACATTGTGCTTTGCTGTCTAAAACGGATATCTTGGAATTTTTGAAATCGAAAACATAAAGAAAAATTTAAGGCGATTAACGGTTGCAGCCCATTTCGACTACTGATGGTCTAAATTCTAAACCACAAAACCACAATCCTGTAAAGGAACATCAGAACATCTATTATCCATTAAACCGCTTACTACGAGTATGTTCTATGCTAACCATCCAAATTTCGTTGAAATCAGAGGAGTAATGTTTATGATATTATGTTGGTACGCAAAAAATTGATTGACAGACAGACTCGGAATCTAAAATGTTCCCTGATATCTGAAACGGATTTCTGTCTTGGATTTTTTAAAAAAAAAAAATCCAATTTCTAATTTTTGTTTTTGAAATTGGAGACAACTAATTTTCGTTCTTCGGAACAATCACATAGCTTCCGTAATCTTCGGTAAGCTCGAAAGCAAAATCATTATTACCTACTTAATAATACTGATATGAATATAGATGTTGATAAATAAAGAGTTGTCTTTTCCTGCAAGAGTGTAGTCTATTGTAAGGTGATACATGTCACAGGGATTTCAGTCATTAACATAACAATTGTAAAAAGATACATGCCACAGAATCATAGGCATTACTGTCAACAACATACCCCAACTATTAATGTACACGCCATGGGGACTTAAAGCTAACTCATTAGTTTGAAATAAGTATGCACACAACCATTAAGTAGGCAGAAGCTTGGCAATCTGTGAATAGCAGTAAAAGGGTATCTTGAAGTTTTCATATCTTGATGATAAATGCGTTAAAGGAATGGGATTTGAGAAGCGAACATGTTCTTTAACTTCTGAGCTTTACTTACTAATGGCAAATAAATTGATTTAAACCGACTTCTCTAAGAACGCTTCCTTTGATAAATTCCTGATAAGTGTCCGGACTTGTAGATAGTCTAGTGGATTTACGACTTAAGAGAGCATTCGGTCGTATCGGATCCAAATTATTCTTAAAGTTATGGATGTCTTAACTTCTACACGATCTAACTCGTACTGGTAGGGAAATGTGTTTTTGAGTTCTTCCAACAAATGGGAGGAAGATACAAAAAGCAAGGGAGGGAAACCTAATCAAGCCAAGAAGAAGTAAAAAGAGATTTAAGGGAAATATCTCTTAAGAACACTAATGTCAACGATTTGCCAAAATATTCGCCTTTTAATTAAGCTTTATGATAAAGATAAGTAAGTAAATTATGTGCCAGATATTTTTAAGTCACTAAAACAAAAAAACTAGTTTGAACCAGTAAACTTTATATATACCTACTTCCTTTATATCCTTTACTGAACACTGAACATCGAACATCATATGAAAGAATTATAATTTTAAAGATAGTTAAATGAGTTCTCATTAAAAGGGGAAGAACTTAATCTCATGTTCAGTAAAGGAAAAATTCTATTTGTTGACAGTAGTTGCCTTAGCGTAATATTTAAAAATGTTGGTATTCAATTTTTTTGTTATAAGGACTGATAAATTATTTTTATCAGCGAACTCTGAATAAGCATTGAGCTTTGTCCCTAATGAATTTAACTTAACGTTAATTACTCCCCTTTAAGAGCTGCACCTGATGGTTGTCAGCCAACAAGAGTAGTTGGAACTCTCTGTCGCAAATGTGGCAGAGAAAATGAACTCCAGCACATGTCCTTGGAAAATGCCCACAAAACATGCTTCTTGTGACTACACGGCACCATAACGTTAAATGTAAGATCTCATAAGTCCTCATGGAGAAAAGGAATATTTGTTATGTCGTGGTTTATAGTTTATGCTATTGACTCGGAAGGTTCTTCCAGATTTTCCGATATAATAGCATTCCACCCGGACAACAAGACAGCCCGACATAGACCAAGCCAACAAAGTACATGAGGAGAAGAAAATCATCTAAGAGAAGTGCATTCGCTGCAATGATTTATTTGAAATAGTTAAATTACACAAGTTTCTTTTATAAAAATAGGTTTTGAGTTTAGAAAAGCTTCTCATGGTGATAGAGATTATAAAGTATACACGGATTGTGGTTTGGAACTAGAGGGACTATACCAGCTATGACTAACAAATTCTTTGACGAGATCGATTCGGACCAACATTTTTGAAGACTACTTTTAGAAAATATAATTTTGGACTCATTAGGTATCCTTAACTTATGTTTATATTGTTATGTTTTTAGTTTTTAGTTATATAAGTTGATGATTTACTTTTTTATATTATTTTTAGAGTGCTACTATGTATGTATTATGTATTAACTTATTATTTAAATTTAGTGATTTATAATTTAGCTAATATTATTTTAAATTGCTACCATTATATTAATAACTATGCAGTGTGTGAAAGCAAGCCTTAATATAAGGCCAGCCTCACTTGTTTATATTTTGTAAATAAAGAGTATGTAATACATTTTGAACATACATTTAGAAGTTATATTATCTTAGAGCTGAAGACGAGAAAACAATTTTAGTTTGAGATTTAAGGACATTACCCTCTTCAAGCACACAAAAAACATCATTTTCACGAAAAACTAATAACGAATAAAAAATAATAATACACAATATGTAAAAGAATAGAGGCACTCAAAACAAAAGTATATGAAAATTTGTGTAAACCAGTAAAGGTTTACCCAAATTGGATATTAAAGCCTTACATTTTCTTGAACCAAAGTTTTAAAAATATTATCAATATTATCTGGAGGTAAACAATGGAGTTATTGAATAAATATTTTTCTATTATTACTATTTGTACAAAAAATAACACATATATATTATTATTATTACTAATATTACAAAAATACATTCTAAGCAAAGGAAAACATTATTAATTTCAAAACGGAAAAAAAATGCACGAGAAGAGGCTAAAAATACTTTTTCTAAAAAAGAGATCATGAAAGAAAAAAAAATTACAAATATACAACGAAAAAATTTGAAAAGCAATATCTTTAAAAGGTAGATAAGAAATTAAAAAACCGACGAATTTCCTCTTGAGTTTTATCTAAATATAGAGAATAAATAATACGGGGGCGTGCATAAAATAAATTTTATACAAGAAATAATTTTAAAATGATTCAAATGAAGAGAGACAATGAAAGCGAAGTTATGTTATTATTTAAGTAATAAAGTAAATAGGTTTTTAATTAATTAAGCCGTTTGGTGGTATCGTATTCAAAAAGGTATTTGAAGTGTGTACTGTAAATAGAAATAACTTTTTAAAAACTTATATTTAGACTTCAATTATTATTAAAGAATTATTTATCTATTATGAAAATTAAAAACGGTTTAAAAATAAATATTCTTTTTAAAGTTAGCTTTAGAAATGTTAAGTTACTTCTTAATTTAGCAAGGAGGAGTAAATTTGTTTTATCCCTCTCAGACTCTTGCTGTTAATTTGGTCTAAGGAACGTGCGGTAGGCTTTTGTAAAGACCTTTTTCAGACATCGTCTGAGTTTGTGTATCTATAAATTATTTAGTTGGGGTTTTCACTAACTTTGTAATTGAGGTATTAGTAATATTGTGTCATCACAAGAGATCTCCAAAACTACGTAACAACCATTGACGCTGCTTTATTAAGTAAATTCTTTATTAGTTATGGTGATATATTTTATCATCCTCCGAAATTATGTAAGTTAACTATTAAAGTATGCAAATAAATGCACAAATCTCTCTACAAATATTTTATTGCGGAAAATATCTTATAACCTAGTAATAAGTGTGTCTGAATCCGAGCTAAAAATTTGATGTGGAGTGAAGAGTGTACTTACGGCAAAAGACTATTTTTGGAGAGACTTGTGTATTTCTATGCATACTTAATAGTGAACTTACGTCATTTTGGAGGATTATCAAATATCTCAAGATAACTAATGATAAATTTACTCCAAAAGCAATATACCTACATTAAAAAGCCGGGTTTACACGGGTAGAGTAAACAGGAGAGTAGAGTAGCGAGTAGAGTGCAGTCTACTTCCCACTCTACCAATTTTACTAGCTACTGTACTCGCTACTCTACTCTACTGAGCGTTTTTTCGGGTTTCTACGGATAGAGTTACTCTACTCGCTACTCTACTCTCCTGTTTACTACCCGTGTAAACCCGGCTTAAATTCTTAGGATATCAACTAAAATTAATCTCATTATTTGTAGTGACGAAATATCTACAAACAATCCTCTGAAACAGCGTAAATTCATAAATACATAATGCATGTTATTTATCATAATGCATACTGCTTTATCATAAAGTTTTAATCAACATTTTGATTTTTCACTCTAATAAAAATCTCAACATACTTTCATTTGTTTATATTTGTGTTATTCTGTAATTTATTGTATTTATCTGTAATTCTATTGATCCAGTAATTGGACTAATTAAAGCAATTATTTTCTTAAAGGAAAAATCCTTAAAACATGTTTCAACAACAAAAAACTTGAATTAAAATATATATAAATTTCAGCTACCTCGTTTAAGCACATAATAGGCAGGAAATTCTCTCCTAAATTTTAATTAATGGACCCTATAATAGTTTAGGGTTTATTAACTATTATGATAGTAATTTATATAATATAGGAACTAGAAACTATCAATTAGGTTCATAATCCTCTTTCATTCGTGTTATTTGTGTGTACATGAATTTACATCCCATTTCCTTGAATTTATTACAAGTATATATTTGCAAGTACATTTAGTACAGAGAAGGGTCACAAACGAACAAAATTAATGAAAGTATAAGGCTATTCTTCTATTCATGAGTATTTGGGTCATCTTTAGAAGAAAGAAGCTTAATTATTCTTGCTATAGGGTAAGACAGCTAAGTTCGTGAACGTCAGTATGAGTGTCACGAGTCACGAACTTACCTGAACCTAACTCTCAATTTTTATTTTTACATTTATTGACCGAGCGAAGAGATGGCTCCGTTATAACTCGACCGTTTGGCATTTTGTCTGTGTGTCTGTCTGTCTCTTAATTTTTGTAAATCGACTGTCTTTAGACAGTCCTAGTCAAGTCTAGACCTAGACCCTTTTTAACGATAAATATTTTTTATGAACGTAAGCTCAAACATCGATTTGTTATTTTAACGAGCGAGGTCTACTGTTCACAGAAATACTAGTAAGACTTAGTGAACATGGTTTTCTGTTTAGTCGGTTGCTATGAAAGGGTTAATTTTGGAACACACTCTTCGATAAATTTGTTAATGGTTATGCTTCTTTAAAAATAATCCCATTCATGATCAGTTCTTATTTACAAGGTGCACGTATACACATTACACATGGTCTGTTTTTAAATATACGAGTATCTACCAACACATGGCCTATTAGCTTACAAAAACACTCATAAAAACACCCTCTTTCATGACTTACCATGTGTTTACTTAGGGTCATTTACCCTCATTAACTTCGGCTTCTGTTATGTTCCTTTAGTGGAAAGGAACTTTACTATGAACTCAAGGAGACATGATTTTAAATAATACTTGACCAAGATTTTGTAGAACTTAAAAAAATATCAAAGAGTTAACAAAGTTAGTTTCTCCTTTTTATTTGATAGCTACAAAATGTTTGCATTGTAAAAATACTCATTGTATGGTGGGACATAGCTTGGCAATAGGCATTTGAAAAAAACAAACCAGTGGAGAGCGGCCAAGTCCAGCCCTTTTTGGTGGACAATATGATTTTCATGATCCTGAGTACGAACTTAGTTAGTAGACTAATAATCAAGTTGATGGTAGTATGTTGGTTAGTCAAATATTACTGTTCACTGTTCCCCTGTCAAGGGAAAAACTACACTAAAAAAAACTACACTAAGTTTACTTTAATAAGTTTACTTTAAGGCATGGACCGCTCTCCACCGAATTGTTTTCTTCAAATGCCTATTGCCAAGCTATGTTCCGCAGACGAACTTAGCCGACCATATATTCTTAAAAGGCACCAAAACATTTACTTGTATACAAAATGCTAGCTTGATGTTAGTCAGACACTTTTGCACGCTATCTCTTTGACTATGATGGTCTGATAAAAGCAGGAAGCTTTTTTAATAAATTACTAAGTATTATTTCACTTAGAGAGAAAGTTTTATTTTTGAAAACCCTTCATCAATACTTATTCATGAAGGTACATAGGTTTATTTAATTATCAAAACAAACTTTTCATATTCGTTGACTCGTTGCAATTATAAACCACCTAAACCTAATGATCCATCTAAATGACCTTGTTTAAATTTTCATTTATGATTAGAAAAAGTAGATGAAAGTTTCAATGGGAATAAATAATAACTCCTACATAACTATTCGAGTAAACTCATTCACGTAAAGTCGATTAACTAACTACCACGAGTGAGTACTTAAGTCGTTCACCTTTAAATTACATCGTACACTCATTCTTCTGCTTCATTCATTCACAGGTTGTATTTACTCAATTAAAAGTTTAATAAATTTACTTTAACCACTTCAAGAAACAATTAATCTCCATTCTTAATAACGGTTCATAACATTCATTCATTTAAATACTCAAATAACCAGAAAATAACAGCAATCAAAAATTAGAAGCGTTCATTCAAGTAATTAAGCCTGGGAAAAAGTAGAACAATACAATCAGCATTTAACACAAACGTAAAACATTTCCAACGGCAATATAAAGAGAAAATATAGTTTCATTCATTCACACAATATCGTTTATACTCTCAGCTGTTTTCTACATTTAAAAGCATACAAAATTACTTCTCATCATGGTCTAGTCTTTGTGTCTTTTTACTTATAAAACTCAAATAAAGAGAAAGTATTGTGATGGCATAAAATTCGATTTTAATGTATTTACACGTTTTAAGGTCCCCTGAAGCCCTGAGTCCAAAGAAGTGGTTTTTAAAAAATGTCAGTGGTCAGTCATCTTGTGCAGGCGTATGGAACCTAAACTACTCGGCCGTTTGACGTTTAGAATATCATGTTCAGAAAAATCATACCCCGAGGCGAAATCGAAAAATGAATTTTAGCTCTATATTTAAATACTTTACCCCCAATTTATTTATTTTTTTTTTAACGGTTTCGATTTTGATTAAAAAATTTAAATACGAATCTAATGTTATAAGCCGTTTTCCCGGAAAAAATCTAGTTCCTGAGATAATAGCTTAAAGCGGGCGAAGAGAGGCTGGGTTCGATTCCCCACCAAGAAGAAGTTATTTTTATGATAATTTCGATAAATGTTCAATAATAATTAAAGGTACCTACGAAAACTTGAAAACTAATAAATGGAAAACACTGGGCTGTCATTATGAACCTTGTATATGAGAAAGATTGCTGAGTTGTTTCGGACCAAATTTTTATTATAATACTTTTATTAACAAAGTTTTAATTGGTAAATATATTTAGAATTGATGAATAGGGATAAATAAGAAGTATGTAATGCATCTTTATAAAAGAAGTGAATAGTATAGGGGGACTTCATTCTTCATTAAAATTGTAGCAAGAAAATGCAATAATTACTAACGTGTAATTAATATTTAAAAAAGGAGGCTAATGAAGTTTTGTTTACGGAGAACAATGGGGAAGCGTTGAAATGAATTTCTTATTCACTGTATCTTTTCATTAACTAAAAAGATACAATGGGTATTTTTAAAGCTAAATGAATCTCATTCAGATGATTTCTATTGGATAGAGTAATCAAAGAAGATATTTCACAAAAAAACAATCTGATCCTAAGAAAAGTAAAAGTTAGAAATGTGCTAAGCTTGAATGAAATGGAAAAATTATTATTATTAAATGAAGAAAATATTAAAATGCAGCTAATGAATATACAAATAATTAATCAATGATGCGTTAATAAAAGACTGTAATTTTTTTGTTTCATGAATGCATAATGCAATTTTAATGAGAAACCATTAAAATTAGCATTTTTATGCAGCAAAATTGGTTTAGGCCTACAGAAAAAGCGGTTTCAACATCAAATTAATTATTAACCCAGATGTAACGTTAGGGTTAATGTACTCTCATTGTTCAAGATCTACATTACAGTATGATAATGAAGCTTGGAATTTACTGCAAAGAGTGTATTAATTGAAGGCTAGTTTAGCTTGCTAATAAAACATAATTAACACCCAGTTACTGAGAGCTCAAACTTCACCCCATAATAGCGCCTCAATTGCTTATACGAAATATTTGTACAAATGTACTTAGCACGTTCTAATCCAAAATGTGACAAAATCAACTTTACCTATAAACAATAATTTTACAATGAATAGATATATATTATTGCAGTTGAGTTAACTTTTAAATAAGTCATTTAAGCAGATACTCATAAATAACGTAGTAGTCCAGTAAAAATAGGATTTAACCTCTTAAAAAATACTGGTGAAATTTTTTTTTGCAAATACCTTTATTTTAGCACTAGGAATAACGTCCAGAAAGTCCATTTCAAAATGTTGTACGCTAAGCGAATTATTCAAGGTCAAAGGTCAAAAAAATCAGTTTTTTGCGAATATCTCGTTTTCTATTGGTTGTACGCTAATTTTAGTTATTAGAAAAATTGTTAATCAGAAAATTTCCAATAAAAATAGTCCTTTACCATTTTTTTTTTAGCTCAACTGTTTTTGAGTTACAAGGGCTCAAAATTAGGTAATCAAAAATAAAGTTGGATAAGGGGGCTAATGTACACTTTTATTAGGATTTTCTGACCTAATGCCACAATCTATTTATTTTTCCATAGATTTGTGACTCCCCCTTCCAAATTTTTCATTCCTCTATTTACCCCCAACTCCTAGACTCCCCCCCCCAAAAAATCTCTCCCAAAAAGGCCCCCCAAAGTTTCTTTGTAATATTTGCAAAAATTGAAAAAATTTCAGTTGTTGCTATATACCTCGTAAAGTATGCGTTGTTCGGTGTTAATTTCTCTTACAAGTTTTTGAGTGCAATAAATTTACAACAATTAAAGTCTAATGGCAACTCTCTACGTCTAATAGTTCCCGAGATGTGGCACTTTAAAAATCAATTTTTTTTTTAAAAAAAGGGAAATTTTCTGTATTGTTCTCATATCAGGGCGAATATCGGTGTAAAACTGTTAACCTACGAGAAAAGTCATAAGGAATGAATTTGTAGTAAATACAATAGGCTTTCTTTTACATCCACTTACAACTCTGTACGTCTAATAGTTACCGAGATATGACCCTGCGAAAATTGCCAATGTTTCCCAAAAAATGATAAATTTAAGTATTGTTCTCATTTAGGGGCAAATATCGGCATAAAACCTCTACTCTACAAGAAAAGTCATAAGAAATTAAGTTGTAGTAAATTTAATTAGCTTTTATTCAAGCACAAAATGAAGCCTGTAGACAAAATAGTTCTCTTGCAGTTGTAAAAAAAAAAAAAAAAGGGAATTGGTTTTTTTAAGAGATAAACCTAAACCACTTCAGTCCAGTCAAATTAGGATATAACTTAGCAAAAAATCCCAAAAACATGACATTACTCCAATTGTGGTTATGTACCCATTTGTTTTTCATTAAATTTCAAATAAAAATGGTCCTTTTTTAGTTACAAGCTCTCAAAATTAGGTGATAAAAAATAAAGTAGGATTAGGGGGTAAAAGAACTCTTTTACTAGGGATTTCTTGACCTTAAACCAAACACTATTTATTATTCCATAGATTTTTGACACCCCCTTCCAAATTTTTCATTCCTCTATAAATCACCACTACTTTCCAAAACTTGGGAAGTATCCCCTTTTTTCATCTAATTTGACTGGACTATAATACCAGCCAGAAGAAGCCTCAAGTTAAGGCGAAATAGAGCAGATTTATAGAGAAGAAAGGAGAGTTATTAATTAAAACTCTGTAAAGACGAAGAAAAAAAAAAAATTTTTCAAATATAGTATTTTCATTTTATATTAGGAATTTAAACAGAAAAATGGGTTCAACCTATGTGGCCTGTAGGAGGGGTGGGAGATTATATAAAAGTGTACTTTAGCCCCCTTATCCAACTTTATTTTTTATTACCTAATTTTGAGCGCTTGTAACTCAAAAACGGTTGGAGCTAAAAAAAAAAAAAAGCTAAAGGACTATTTTTATTGTAAATTTAATGAAGAACAAATTTGTTAATAACCATAATTCACCTAATGTCAATACTTTTCGAGATATTTGGAAAAAAGCTAAAAAAAAAACCCCCCTTCCCGCCCCCCTGGGGGGATGTTCCACCCCCTAAATTGTTATGGACTCTGCAGATTTTAATTTTCACTGCCAATATGAAGGTATGAGCAAAGTTTCATGAATGTACAAATTTTGTCATTTATTTAGTGGTTTTTGGGTCTATTTTATACCTGTACTATTTGTAATAAAACGCTAAATGAAATATTGTGACTGATGAAGATAATAATGAAGAAAAAGAAGAAGATGAAGTGAATTAAAAGGAACAAAATTAAGAAGAAATGTCGTAATTGAAAAGTATGAATCAGGCTTAAAGAGGAAACGGTACTTATTCAGATTGTTACTCCCTTATGTATTTTTAGAATATAAATGACTAACTAAATAACTATTAAGACAAAGTGATGTTAGTCCAATGTACTTTGGGACAAAGGAATATCCCACTTCTGGTTTTAAAAGGGGAGTAACATTTTGAAGAAGAACAATCTGATCCGTACTCCTTCTTTAGATTGTTACTCCCCTCGGTTTTCTTTATGAGGAGAGTAACAATCTAAAGAAGTGCCGAGGAAACAATGTTAAAATAAATGCGCCTTGTTTTTGACCTCAAAAATGGTTGTGGAACAATTTATTGTGTACTTCATTCTCTCTTGGGTTTATATCTCGAAAACTATTGGTTGTGCATAAAATGTATAAATAATCTTTTTTGTAGGTAATTTTCTGATGAACAATTTTTCTAATAACTAAAATTATCGTACAACCAATAGAAAACGAGATATTTGCAAAAAACTGATTTTTTTGACCTTTGACCTTGAATAATTCGCTTAGCGTACAACATTTTGCAATGGACTTTCTGGACGTTATTTGTAGTGTCAAAATAAAGGTATTTGCAAAAAAAAATGTTCACCAGTATTTTTTAAGAGGTTCCACCTTTTTTTCGCCTAAAATGACTGGACTAGTAGGTTATAAATAAAGCTCAGAACTTTTTTAAAAAAACAAAAAAAACATTTATTTATTATACAACTCAAGGGAATACTTTTAAAATTTGATCAAACGTAAAATTATAAAGAAGTTTTGATTATTAACTCATTTCTTTTATAAAATTGGTTGCCCCAAAATCAACGATTATGCAATAAAGTATAACTTAATAGAAGTAACGAAAGATCAAATTCGACTTAAGTTTCCTAACATTGCTTTGATTTATTACTTCTGAAGACGATAAACTTTCTACTAGTTTACCCAGCTAAGAAATTGTTCCCCCCTATCAGTCCTCTTGGTCCAAATATATTATCTTATTTTACCTACATTATCCAATAGTAGACACTTTACTTGGAAATAGTTTCTCTGGTGAGTATCACAAATGCAATTGTCAGGCTATAAAACAGAGATCTTTCTTCCGGGCTTTCGGGTCCGGGCTAAAGCTATGTATAATTTACTGCGTCTGTGAATCTGAAGTTAACGTACTTGATCTCCTTAAATACCCAACACAAAAATTTGAAACTTTTTAGTTATGTAATAACCCTAACAAAGGGAATTTATAGGGAAGCCTCAAAAAATCATCTCTTAAAAATGTATCTTCAATGGAAATTCCTTACGTGGGGGTGTTAAATGAAAGTGTAGGACGCCTGAAAACAAATAAATATTTAAGACAGGATATGGAGCGTTAGTGGAGTTCATCATTAAAAGAATAAGAAACAGTCTCTCCACGCAAAAATTTTTTGTTTAATACAAAGCGGCTTTCGGCCTCTATAAGGCCATCTTCAGTGCCGAAAAAGCTAGAATGTAAATCAACTAGAAAAGTTCATAGGGATGGGTGAGTCATGCGAAGCCAGAAGCTGGCACAAGACTCCAGCTTAGTTGTCTTGTGCCAGCTTCTGGCTTCGCATGACTCACCCATTCCTATGAACTTTTCTAGTTGATTTACATTCTAGCTTTTTCGGCACTGAAGATGGCCTTATAGAGGCTGAAAGCCGCTTTGTATTAAACAAAAAAATTTTGCGTGGAGAGACTGTTTCTTATTCTTTTAAATAAATATTTGGTTTAATTTTACACCAAATTCATCTTTGCGAATGTTCCTTACAAATTTCGTTTTTCGTGATTATCTCATTCTTAAAAAAGGATCCTTAAGATTTTAAAGGAATTTTTCAAACATCACATATTATAAAAATCGGTCCGAGACAACTCAGAAAAAATTTCCGTAAACAAGTTCACTATTATACAACCCAGTGTTTTCCTTTCATTAATTATCGTATAGGTACATTTAATTATTATTCAACATTTTATCAAAATGTGTTATAAAAATAACTTCTCCTCGGAGGGAAATCGAACTCAGACTGTCTTCGTCCGCGTTGAAAGCTATTTTCTCAGGAACTAGATTTTTCCTGGGAAAACAGCTCATATTGATAGATTTGAATTTAACTTGACTATACATTTTTTTTTATCATAATCGTCGGAACCGTTTTCGAGACATAATTAATTTTCACGATTTTTTTAAAGTTTTTGGTGGGTAGCGCCCTCAAATTTGGAGCTAAAATTTATTTTCTCAATTTCGCCTCGGGGTATGATTTTACTGAACATGAATGCCAAATTTCGTTAAAATTAGCCCAGTTGTTTAGACTCCAGGCGTCTTCTCAATCAGACGACATACATAATTATTTTAAAAACCACTTTTTTGGACTTCAAAACGAGTAAATCCGTCAAAATGCAATTTTCGCGCTATCACAATACTTTCTCTTTATATGAGAAATTAAATAGACTGCCAATTAGTGCGGCACATAGCTTTATCATGGACTTTATTGTTATATTAACATTATCATTATTGTTATATTACTTTATTGTTACATTGTTTATTCTCTAAAAACTATTTATAGATTTAGCGAACTTTAACACGGTGTCGCTGTTGGTTTTACTAAAAAATGTTATTTAAAAAAAAAAAGTTTGCCTCATTGAATAGATGAAGTTTGATTTCCCGGCCTAAAATTCCAATTTTCACGTTTACGTCAGCGTTAAACATGGACGCTTGGACAGATTACGTTGTCCAACGAACTCGTCCTGGGCATTGGTAAAATAAACATGCCTACCAAATTTTATTAAATTCGGTCAAGAATTACTCAAGTTACCTTCGGACGTTTCAAATTTCGCAAACACACAGACCGACAGACAGACAGACACGAGACCAAAAATGATCCCTGTTGTCTGAAACGGATTTGTCTTGGAATTTTTAAAATCGGAGGCATAAAACTTTTTCGTTCTCAAAAGTGAACACAATGCTTCAAAGCATGGAAGCAAAATCAATGCCTTGAGTGCGGTTTTGAGCTAGAGACTCAGAGCAGAGTTTTATTGCGTTTGGACAATAAAAATGCATTTACCGGCTTTTGTTTGATGTCATTACAACGAACGATATAAAAGCTATAGCTAAACAACCATTTTAATGGCCGCATCTTGATAGAGCTAGTTAAAAACTGGTCTGATTTGTTAAATTACCTTCGGACCCGTTTCGTGTGAGCTGAATGCACATAATTGGGATCTTCATTTCTCTCTGGCGTTCTGTTAAGCATTTTGAGAATCTTGTTCTTATCTAAATCAGTTTATAGCTAGTAGGAAATAAAATGGAAAAAATCATCCACATATGATATCAGTTAGAAAAAAGAACATTGGTAGCTTATGGCAAAAAAATTATATCAGGCATATTTGTAACAATACTTTTGAAGAGTTATATTCAATATTATAATAAAGATACGACGGCATTGAACATGAAATATCTCATATTGCGTTATAATACATACAATAAAGATTATCAATCAGACATATCAACAATCTACATCCCTACGCAAAATTTACTACCTTAGGTGTCTTCAAATTTCATAATTAGCATTCAGTTCTTGGTGTTTGCCGTCAAGATAGTAATAAACTTTGAATTTATTCTAGATGGAATTAATTCTTCCACCAACTCAGTCTCTCATTATTTGATTGGCACCAAATGATAATGGACAGCGAAGTTATAATATAATCAAAATATTAATGGAATATTAAATAAGCAGATGTCAGATGACATTTGAAAGGGGAGAAGAAACTAGTAAATCTTTGGTTAGAGATTTCATTAAGATATTCTTTTTCAGTAAACTAAGTTAGTAGTTTGGAACGAGATTAAGTAGAACTCGTACTGAAATTCAGTTTCTTTCTTAAAAAATGGTAAATAAATAAATCGCAGCACAGATCGATTTCAGCTAAATTAAATTAATATCAGGCATAATTATGTGATGCCGCGAAAATTTGATTTTAATAGTCATATGTTTTAATTTAAGGTCACTAAAGTCAAATGGTCTGCTGTCTACACTAAATACTAATCCAGTTATCTGATTTGCAGTGAAATACTGTCTTTTTAACAAGTGTGTTAGCCCCTTAGGTGTCTTCATATTCCATAATTAACATTATGTTCTTGGTATTTGCTGTCATGATAGTTACAGCCCACGACGGGCTGCGGGTGTCTTCTTGTTCATTACCGCTTCTTGTTTGGCCCAGCCTTTTAAAGTTAAGAAACATTTGAGAAAAAAAACGTAATATTCATGGAGAACTAAAAAATGTAAAAGGCTAATTATTAATTATTTAAGTCGCAGACATCGAGATTGTAATTCTACAAAATACATATATTATAATATAAAAGTTGACAAAGAAAACTACGAAGGAAGGAAAAAAATCATAAATAAACAAGAAGGAATTATTACACGAAAATTATTACAAGATCGACTAAAAATATTTGAACATTTGGGAGAAGTAAAACGAATTTCACAAACAGACATCATCTCGAATTTTCATAACAAAATACAAAGGAAAATATGAGAGGAAAACCAGAAGTGGGAATATTTAAGTGGTGGAAAGACAATGGGGAAGAGTTGGTCAAATGAAATTATGTAAGCAAACCAACGAGCTGTGTTCCAAGGTTATTTTTATAGCGCTTTAAAGATCTCGGTAAACATGGCAAAGTACAAACTACGTAGTTTTATTCGTTCAAAATGAAAATCGTACTGTTTTCAGTAGTAGAAAGAAAAATATACAAAGATCTTGGGTCCGGTTGTAAATAATCACACTCGGTTAGCAGTATACTTTATACAAAAATGAACTAGACTAGATGCCAAGATGTATAATAAACAATGTTGTTTAGGTGTATTTTCCAGTAAAAGCATAATATGTATATCTACACTGCAAATCCTTTAATCCTGAAAAAGATTAAACACATCTTGTGGATGGTATTGCCCATTTAGACTCGCTCTTCCTCAAGTTACGGTATTCAAGTTAATTTGCTCATTTGAAATGGGTTTTTCAGTTTTCTGTCCTTGCGTAGTTCTTGTTTATATTGAGTTTTAGATTTCTAGTTGAAGATCAGTTGAACCAGATCAGTTGTAACTTTTAAAAAGCGATTTTATTTTTTTTAGATTCTGGTGGAGAATTATGGCCAAGTATTATGGACCATTTAATCCTACCACTAGGCGGTGCTGGTTCAGGAGTGCGATTGGAGAATAATTGTGGGGGGGGGG
>KZ651147.1:614796-665285 GCA_001010745.2 Gerris buenoi | reverse complement strand
GACAAAAATAAAAAGGTACGGTTGAAACCTGTATGAGATCAACAATGGACTGATTATGACCTAACATCCAAATTTCAATAGGACGAGTAGTTTTTAAGATATATGTGGGTTCGCAAAAAAGACACGGAACCAAAAATGTTCCCTGATGTCTGAAACGGATTTCTGACTTCGGAACACATAGCTCCCGTTACCTTCGGTAAGCTCGGAAGCAAAATTTAATATTTCAGTCAAAATTAAATAAACTGCACTCAACCAAGGAATAACTTTGTACTTTCCTTAATATATCAACATCCATTGTACCTTACCCCATAAAGCATTTCCCTATAATTTTTCACCTCGAGGAATTTGGATAATGGGTGACAATGTAAGGGTGACAGTACGACAGCTTTTAAAGACTAAGAGCAACTCTTAAGAACATTGTCCTCTCCGTATCCCGGTTCATTGTTCTTGGTCCTCTCACATCCTTCGCCCTTTTGTTACTTGTAATACTGTCACAGAGGACAAACGTGTCGTGGAGTTGAGGCACAAAAGTATTTATACTCGGAGGCAAGTGTGAGGAAATGGAAGGGTTCCTCGTAGCCTTATCTATACATTCTTCTTTCATTCTTACAGCTTGCTTCCTCTTATAATTGTCTTTTTTCACTATTCAACCTCAAACCGTGCGTTAAATCCATTGAAGAGTTAGCGGGGAGTGGAAGCCACGACGCCACGAGAGTTTTACAAAGTTGACTGAGGTTAAGAAGCAATATAGACTTCTAAATTGTTCTCACCCTTCCCGTGGAACTCGACCGCAAAACACCGTAAAAAGTTTTCCAGTAACCTGAAAATTAACTTTGTACAACGACATAAAAGCGTGTTAAAATTTGTCCCGTGTTTCAGGTCTAAGTCACTTTCTGACTTAACACAAAAACTCCTTACCAGACAAGGGGAAACGAAAGTTAAACGCCGAACAAGGGATAGGAAAAAGGAACAAAAGTTTAGAACCAAGTACAAGCGAAGTTAACCCCGAGATGTAAGTCTCAAAGATACTTCAGACCGGCTAAGTAAAAACAATAGAGCGGTAACAATTACAAACTAACATCAATTTAAAGTTTTCAAACTACACTATTCCACAAACTAACAAACGTCAAATGTTATTGTTCACTGGTTTATTTTGCAGACTTGGACTACTACAATAACAATTAATAGTACAAAGCCAGCGTGGACTGCCTCGGAATTTAAATTGTTGTTAACATCCATTTTCCTAAAATTAAAAAGATCGTTTGCGGCAAGACCGAACCAAAAATTATCATAATTTGTTTATTTTTAAAAAGTGTTCAACAGGTGGTTGTTTACTTTCTACTGACTTTCATCAAAGTTAAACTTTGTTCATCAATATCTCGGAAAGTAGATTTTCCCAACGGGAAACCCTATTTTCGAGTAAAAATAATTTCAGTTTTTAAAGCCAAATTTCATCGAAATCAGCAAAGAGTTTATGCTACGCGCGTCTATACAGACTTTTTAAAAAACACTTTCTTGGACTGAAGGAACCTCAAACTCATTCCTTTAAAAAAAGTAGAATAAATAATTGTTCGAATTGACTAATAACCACTTTTTATTCCTTCAAACTTATCTATAACATAGCAAGTTTGTGTAACATTTATACAAATAAGTGTACAAAAAAAAAAAAAAAACTAGAATAGATTTCTAAGTATGAAGTTTAAAAAATATAATAAATGGAGAAAACTGGGTAGTTTTAGAAATATAAAGTACACAGAACCAAGTTTCTAACGTAACTAACTTATATAGTTACACCACGAAACAACTTGGCACTAAAATAAAAAATCTTTAGAGATAACGAATTGGACATTTTATAACGACCTAGTACACAGTAGGAAAACACCAAGATTCGGGCCTTTTTTTCACAAGCCCTTATATACGCAGGGATTGAAATGTTACTGCAATGGTGATTTTCAGTGTGGATAGCGTAGGATACCGACCTTTAACTAGGACCCCGAACCCTATTTTGCCTTAAGGCTGGAAAAAAAGGGTCACAACAAACACAATTGAGTCCAAAGGGGTAAAAAAAAAGGCAATTCTAGAAATAAACACAACCGTAGAGGGTCAACTTCATTCCAACCATGTAGATAAGGGCCATTGAAAAATATATAAAACCCCGGTTTTTTCTCTTTATATCCATCTATTTTATTAAGTTTTAGCTGTAGAAAAACAAGTATCCGTAAAAAAAAGATTTTTTTTTTTGTTTCTTGCTATCAAGCGCAATCAGAATAAAAATATGTGGAAGCGAATACTAAGTGAGACAAAAATAAAAAGGTACGTCATAACAAATAAGACAGAAAAGAAAAAAATATAGAATGAATAAATATATCTAACAGTGTGTATGAAAGTAGTAAATGTAAGTAAAATTGAATTATATAATTGAAATGCCAGACGGTTCTCTTGCGTTTAGAAAATTTATTAGATGAAGTTATAATTAAATAAGGACGAATTAATAAAATAGTTCACTATAATTTTTTATTCTTAACTTTGGTTGGCGAAACCAAAAAAAAAAACCGCTTTAGCTTCGTTTCTGTGTCTGTATGACTGACTGTCTGTCTCTGTCGTCACTCTGTACGGTGCCAATAACTTTTGAATCAAAAGAGAGATACAAATATTAAATTTTGCAGTATTAAAGATCTTATTGGTGCGCACATAGGTTAAAATTATCATTTGTTTAAATCCAAAATAGGGAATAATTCATGTCAAATGATTTTTTGATCAAATGCGGATTTTGGGATATCAAATGGTATTGAAGATTAGACACATACACAAAAGTTTAATAAAAGGATATTAAGTGCAAAATCTTTCAAAATTTAAATTAGAGAAAGAACTAAATGATCCAAATACCCAACTGATGAAAACAACAAAAACATTACTTTAAAATATTTTTTAAAAGGTAATATTAGTCTTAAATAAACTTTAAGTAAAATGTAAAATGATTTATATAAACTCACTTGTTTTCCTTCGCCGGGTCCTAGGAGAGGTGTGTGAGCCTGAAACAAAAAATACAACAAAAATTAGCTCTCTTTAAATTAACAGTTCATAGAATATATAAATATATTATCAAGATAAAAAATACATTATTAAGAATTCATAGAATTAAATACACAAATATATTACATTAAGAGAAACAATACATACATGTGACGGGTTCGATTAATTGAGTTTTGACATTTTCATGTCTTGGCTATGGGACATAAACTTGAAAAGCGTTACCAAAAAAATGGCGTTACACGAGGAACAGGGAGTTAGGAAGATATAGGAGGTGTTCAATCGAGTCTGCCCGCTCTCGGTATAGATATAGGGCCTCCCTTTACCGCAATTGGTAGGTCCTACCCACCCATTTTTGCATTTATTATATAGATATGGTTGAAGAAGCTAAAAGATTACTTATTAAATTAAGTTTAATAAAGTGGACTGTATCGATTTACAATTAAACAATTTCCAGATTTTGTTTTACAATAAAACTGTTATTGTACAAGTAGTATTATGTAAACGTAGTATAAAACACAGTACACGGAAGGTTCGTTAGATCGTAGCACAATGAAAAAGGTTTCAGTCGAATAACAAAACAATAGATTTAAAATTTTATATTAAGAAAACAATTGTAGTAGAAAAAACGTTGAAAGATTATGCAATATTTATTTTTTTATAAATACAATGCATATGTTACTACTTATGTCACACAATTTATTTGTTTACACAAACTTTTAATACATTTCTTTGTATTATAAGATAGATCAAGCTTTTTTTTTTTTTTTTTTTAAAATGTATTTCTACAAATACAACCCTTTTTTAGTAACAGTTAAAATATAAAATTTACGTTAAAAATTACATAGAATAAGATGAATAACAAAAAAATAGAAGGTATAATATTTCCCCAACATTCATTTTTAAGACTTGCATTTGTTAACAATTTTCCAGAAGAAAACAAAAAACAAAAAAAAGAAAGAAAATAAGATTTTATTTTTACGAGTTGAAATATAAATGTAAAAATGATAAAGATAAAAAAAAGAGTAATTTTAAAACACTTTTAAAAGAAGAGACGTTATATCAACCAAAAAAAAAGAAGGTTGGAACCTTTTTCAAGATTTATTCAACGGGAATCACTTCGCGTGAAATGCACTGAGTAATGTAAAATGTCTTTTTATAATAAAAACCGTCATATCCCTTTTTAAAGAAGATAAAAAGGAAGAAAATAATTTATGTGTTAGCAAACTATAATACTGTATGTTGGATAATGTTAACAAAAAGCGATGAGATGCATGTAACAAACATGTATGGTATGGTTTAAGGATTTTAAAGAAAAAGGAAAGGTACATTTTTAGAGGAAAATCTATCTTATTTTCACTATCAAATATATTATTTATCAATAATGCAACATTTAAAATCTTTATTTATAGGACGCAAATATTTTTATGAAGATATCTAAGAGGTATTTTAATCATGTTAATTAATTTCCTTCATTAAGAAAAAAAAAAAAAAAAAAATTGTCAAAATTCTAAAGATCAATATTTTTTTATGACTCCGATGTCAAAAATTTCAAGAATGACATCCGATTCAGACTTCAGGGAACATTTTTGGTCCCGTGTCTGTCCGTTGTTGCTCAATTTTTGCGCGAAAAAACATATCTTTAAAACTACTCCGATTTAAATGAAATTAATTTGGTAGATCATAATTATCGACATTGTTAGACCCATATAAGTTTTACCCTTCTGGGCTTATTAGGTTTTCTTTCACATTCGCACAAAAATATTTTTAAAAAATATTAACACGAATAAAAGTAAGCGCAGGTGGTTGACAATAATCTAGGGGCATCTGCGGGCTACTTTCGACAAATCATACAATTTTATTTAAAATCAAATGAGTAGATAGGTGTAAAGATATAGGTATACATAAATGCATATTTGTGCGCATATGGAGAATAAACCAATATGAGATCAACAATGGGCTAATTATAACCTACCATTAAAATTTCATTAGATGCGAACGAGTAGATTTTAAGATAAGTTGGTTCTTAAAAATTGTGGACAAACTAACCGACAGACACAGAACCTAAAATGTTTCCTGATGTCTAAAACGGATTGGTGTCTTGGCATTTTTGAAATCGGAGAAATCAATTTTTTTCATTTTACAAAATGTACACATAGCTTATAAATTACCTTCCATAAGCTCGGCAGGAAAATAGAGAAAGTTTATTAATAAAATTTGAAGACCCCTAAAAAGTCTGAGATAAAATGACATGCAATGAATTTTATTTCAAAATTTACATAACAATGTACATAGTTATGGATGTGGCGATAGGCTGTAACAACTTAACAGCATTTATTTTTTTTATTGCTGTTATCCACCTTTTTTTTATGTTTAACAATTTTTTTTTTTTTATAAAAACAAAAAATGTTACTATATACATAATTGTGGATGTGTCAATAGGCTGTTACAACTTAACAGCATTTTTTTTTTTTTTGCTGTTATCTACCTTTTTTTATGTTAAATAATTAAAAAAAACAAAAAAACAAACAAATGTTGATTATACCAACATTTGTTTTTGGAAAAGTTAATAGGGGGAATGAAATATTTTAATTAATAATAACAAGACATTTAAAAATAATGTTTGTACAATTTAATTAATAAAATATAGAATAAAATGTTTATAATAACTATTAAAAATGTATTAAACTGAAATTAGCAAGAAACTTATTCTTCACATTAAACAAAAGGCAATAAAAATTAAACGCAAAGGAAAAAAGCTTTTATTAGAACTTTATAAAAGAAAATAAGAGGAGAAAAGAAAAGAAAAATATAATTTTTTCATAAATAAAACTGAAAGCTTTAAAAAAAGTGGACAAGAAATATATCTGAGAAAAAAGTAATGAGAAATAAATTAAATACGAAGTAAATTAAAGGAGGCACCTGTCAAATATTTAAATTAAATTTGACTCTCTTGAATAATATTTTATTTACTATTACTGATGAAACCACTTCAGCCTGACTTACCTGCGACAACTTAAATTGAACTAACCCTTCAGAATAAATGTAAATAATAAAAAAAGAGAGGCATACGAAAAAAAACTCTAGAATTTCTCTATAAATAATTCATATCTAATAAAAGAGGCCAGCTTTTAATATAAAATAAAAAATCTACTAAACTCGAAAAATTGGATGGTTGTTTTATTATTATTTTAAAAATCTTTTTTTCAAAGTTCACCCTTTCTTGCGTCACGAAATAATAGTTTAAATTAAAGTGAACGTACTGGAGTAATAAATCTAAAAGAAATGCAAAATGTAGAATTAAAGGGGTGAATTTTGATCTTTTGAGGCAAGTTTTTGAATTAGGCGATAGAGAAAGAAATAAATATGAATGAAAGCGGAAGAATCAGAATTTCCAAATATTTCTTAAGATATCGGGCTTATTTCTTTTTTGAAAGTGCTTTACATAAATTCCAAAATAATTCATAATATCTAAAAACTGAATGAGAGAAATTGGGCTAATATACAATTTTAAAAAGAATAATAAAACCTTTCCGAATCACGAATCACTCATTGATTTGGAGTGTAAGAGATGTACTATTTTTTTTATGATAGATAAATGTCACCTGGCGTGAGTATCTTCGGACAGGATCTCAACCAATTTTTTTTTACAAATGCAAAAAAGGTTTCCCCAAACGAAACCACAACACTTTGGGTTCTTACATAGGAAACTTGAACAAAGCGCTGAACAAAAAATTCCTAAAAACATGGATCGGGTAAAGCTTCGTTTTTGAGATCTATTCGCCACCCCACTAGGTCGGTCTAGGAAGGCCTCTCTTCCTCCTGCGGTGATCACTCCAGCACTCTTCGCGGACACCGCTCCTCCTTTCACATGAACATACCAAAGAAGTACTCGCTCCTAAATCCGTCCTACCACCCGTCTAATTCCATCCGCCACCTAATCTCTTCATTCCTCACCCTTTCCAACCTAGATATTAGTGCATCTTTTCTCTTCTCAGCTCTCCGTCTCCACAGTCCAATCCAACCAGTCAGAGTCCATTTCCACTTCTGCTCCGTAGGTTAAATAGGTGCTCTCAACAATGGTGGCAGAATAGTCTTTTTAGAGCTCCTTCCCTTCGAACGACGTTACAGAACTCCATTCACCTCGAATTGTGTGTCAGCACCTCGGTGCCGAAATCGAACTGACATGTACTCGACTTATGGACATTAGTCACAAAGTATATGAAGGAAGTTGATAGGCTATTTTTTAAAAAAAAAAGTATTAAGTATTTGAAGTTCAAAGAAGATTACAGTTTAGATTTACGAATTAGAAACACCGAAGACTCAACAAAGTAGCTTAACAAGAGAAACAAACTTCAAAAACAAAGGGCTCCTCCATAAATTCATACGAGCTTTACTGATTAAGCGTTTGAAATTTAACTAACAAGCATCGAGAAAACAAAGGGTAGAAGATAGCGAAAGAGTAATTTCGGCTTCTAATCAAGTTTGCAACTGCGAGGAAGACAAGGGATTTGAAAATATCCCTAGATACTGCAAAAGCCGAAAGCAAAGCAATTAAAGATCTACAAATTAGTACAACGCCGAAATCCCTTCATCTGACACTGTACGGAGCAAATATATTATACATATGTAACTGAATTATCTACGACAAGGTGATATAGGGACCGACTTAGAATTCGTATTATTCATTAGGGAAATCCTTACGTACACGATGAACCCCATGACAACTTATACATCAGTTTCAACACACACAAATCTTCGTGAAAGTAATTAAAGATTAGAAATACACTGCGAATAATTAAACTTGTATTCTATGCAAAATGATAAACTGAAGTAATATATGAAACAAATGAATCATTTATAATGGTAAAAGCTTTAAACCAAAGATTTATTTGTAATCATGGCATACTAACTTTATAAAAAAAACTCTTTTAAAAGAACCTTGCCAAAACCGAATCTAATCCGTGCGATTGAAATTTCAGTTCAAAAATTTCATCAAAGTCGTCAGAACCGTTTATGAGAAATAAAACTAAGAGTAATTATTTTAATATTGTATGATAACACTGATTGCTTATTTCTGAACTCTCTTATACTCTTATTAATATTTATTAACTGATTATAAAATAATATATAATGGTCGAAAGCAATTAATATTTATTTCTGTACTGAAAATAAGCAATGATTGTTAATCGAATTATTACGCCCGATAGCATAAATCTAAATGTTTAGTTAAAAAAAATTACTCGTAATTTCTCATAGAAATTTATCAAGCACAGGAATTGACTTAGAACGCTCAAAGTTTAATTTAATTATTTATTGACCACAGCTAAGTAACTTTTTTTCCTGTTTTTTACGTCCTGATCAAGAAATCATTATTACGTTGTTATAGCACAGGAACCCAGCCACTTTACTCATCTACTCGATATGATAATGAGTGTGAAACATCCGGTGAGTGAAACACACGCTGTCTCACCCCTTTAAGATTCTATCTCACTAGATTTGGCAGGGTTTTGACCAATTTGTGTCACAGGTGGAGGAGTTGCAATTACCATTCGGTAACACCCGTCCCTAATGTTGTAGTTAATTGAATACTAAAATATTTTTATAAAAGTATTAAAAGTGAAATTCGACCAAAAATATATCTAAAATGCCGATTTTTTTTTTAACATTATAAAATACAGAAGGGGGATGTCTTTCCAATAAATTAAGCACATTAATTAATTTTAGGTAAAGCCTACTGACTAAGGCTTCATAAGAAACTTCCTTATTAAAAGTTTAGAAAAACGTTTAGGTTCAAACTTTGTTCAAGTTTTGGGGACCTAAGATAACAAGTTTTTTAACGGCCCGTCATTAACTAAACTAATAAAGATGAAGCTGCCACACCAAAATGTTAACTTGAATAAAAATTAAGCGGAAAACTTGCTTTCTCGGACAATATTTTTAGCAACGAAAAAATCACAACTAATTACTCTCAAAAAATGTCTGTCTTAATATGTATTTTATAAATAAACGTTGAAGTACGTACACAACGACATGAGTACTATGACTAGAGATGTTGGTAAAAAGTAACAAAACAGTATTGTCACCACAATTTTATAGTCAAATTTACAAACACGTTTCAAATACGTCAAATACGTTACAAATATCTCTTATCAGTAATGGATTCCGATAACTGGAAGGCATCAATATTATTATCATACAAAATACTATAGATGGATTTATATTAGTGTTGTTATTTATGTAGTTATTGTTAGTGAGGGATGGTTTTGAAAAATATAATTGACCGCCATCTTGAATCGAAATAGCTGATTGAAAATCCCCTTTCACGAATGTCTTATTTAATACAAGAAAGCCAACTTCTAAATTTCAAGGTTTTTGTGTAATTAGTTTTTGATGGTATTATCATGTCTAATTTTGTATATAAATGACCGTCATCTTGATTCAAGACGGCGGAGAGTAATAAGATTTCTTAGCACCTACGGGGAAATGTTGTACATAGGTTTAGCTACAACATTTCATATACATCGTGAGGATTTAGTCAGTCAGAATTCATTACATTAAAAATGGGAAAAATTAGGACGATTTAATTACTTAAATTGAATGTGACATAATATATTTTACCAACTAAACCACAAAAAAATTGTCCACATAAAAGTTGTCTAGATAAATAAGCTCGAACAGCGCTAACTTTACTTAGAGTGAAACAGAAAATAGGGGAGGTTTATAGGTTTAAAATTTAACAAACTATCAGTATTAGTTCACCTAGAGTTACTCTTAGTAACTAATACCAACATGCACGAGAGAGGTAAAAGTAAAATACATCAAGCTATAAGGGTAAAAGTAATGTGTGCCAGAAACAGTGTTATATCAGTAAATCAAGGGGGAGCCCAAGTAAATCTCTTCGCCTCAGAGCTTTCTACCGAAACCTAAAGGTTACAACCTACGGTTACTTCTACTAACATTCAGTAGATAGAAATTCTACGGTAACGAATCCAAAACCACTGAAACCTTCTCCCCCTGAAAACAAAGTAATTAAACTAAAACCAACAGAGCCCTCACTCGAGTTAAATTCATAAGGCAACACCTTCAGTCTGACACTGTTTTCACTTTTCAGTTGTAAAACTAAAAACACACTCTCTATAATTTCACGCTAAAATATCAAATATTGTAAGCCTAATAGAAATAAATTTCCTAAAAGTTCATGTACAAGTTCACAAACCTAGTTAATGTAAATTTGCTAATTTTGAAACAAAGAGAGGAAATAATTTTGTAAATAATTAAAAAAAAACGAAGTCAATAAGATATAAATTGACTTCTAAATATAATAGGCAGTTTAGATTGAGAAGTTCTCATTTGTTTTTTAATAAAATTTAGATGGTTTGTCTGCAGATAACCCCAGAGTTATTTCAACCGTCTGCGCTCTTTAAAATTGGTACTTAAATTTAGTTAAAAAATCAAAACAATGTTGACGGATTTCTAAAACAGATAAAAATTAAATAGATTTGCTAATATTAGGTTGTAAATGCATAAAATCATTTAAGTATACGAAATAGGAGCGAGAAAACTAGGTTCCACACAAATTGGCAGACAATAGAGTAATATAAATGTACTAAAATATGACGTTCTATTATTATCAATTCGGATTGAAGGATAAAATAAGGAAGTTAGTTTAATAAATCGATGTATAGTGGCGAACCCAGGATATTCTCTGGGGGAGAGGGCTGAAACCTAGTACGTTCGAAAGAACAAGTTAAGACCTTATAAATTTATCAAATTTAGGTTAGAAAACCTAAATTTGAATGTTTCCCATACAAGTATTTCGTATAGGTCAATAGTATTTTCTAGTATATCAGCATTGGGGAAGGGGGCTTCAGCTCCCACACATGCACTGCTGATGTATGGGCAAGAGATTACTGTAGCAGCGGCTACTCTAATAACTACTATTATTTCAATTATAACTGAGACAAACGAGTATTCTTGATTTGTTAGGTCTTTTAATGATCGATAATTCGATCCCTCCTTGAATCATTCTCAAGCTAATTGACTAGCTGATTACATTGTCATAAAAGCTTAAAAGCGTATTTTATTTAGAAGCATGGAAATATTATTGAAAATAAAATACATACATAAATCCACAAAAAGCAAAACAATGGCCATCATTTATCAAACTTAAATAAAGGTCAAAAGAAAAAACACCTCTTTCATTATCTGTTCTATATCTTCAACAAGATTTTTTTAAAGAAACAAGGCTTATTTAGAAAATGTTGGAGACTATTAAATAAAATAACTAAGAGCTAAGCAACAATATCAATAGTCTTTTCTCTAGTGACAAAAAGTAGAAATCATAAACAAATAAAGCTAAATATATACACGGGAAAAAATAAAAAAAAACAATATATACAATGATTTATTATTCGAGTAGAAAATAGTCAAACTATGAATGAGAGAATATTTGTATTGTGAGACAACAATATGTCTATTTAAAATAATATTTATATATTTAGACGAGCTGAACAGATGCGAAAAATTGTGAACAAATAATTAATTAATTTGGGTAGAGGTGTTTCATTCTTCTTTTAATTTTCTTTAAATGTTAGCCAGTAAATAAATAAATGTAATAAAAAAAAATGCAACATTAATTANCTAAATTAGGTTTTCATTTAAAAACTAATCCTCTAGATTAATTTTAAAAAAGTAAATATATAAATTAATATTATAACTAGTTGGATCGAAACCTTTTAGTTTAGCTTCCTCTTCAATTAAATTTTATTGTTAACTTTACATTCAGTTTCTAGTTCCGTACTCACAGGAAAAAAACATCCAGCACCAAATCCTTGGTAGGGAATGCTAATTTTTCTAGGTACATTAGTTTAATTAATTTTAACTTAATTGAAATGGATAACTTTCTTACTCTCCAATTAAATTTAATTAATTTTTTCCAATTAAATGAGACTATGTCGCTGATATTACATATTAAAGCTTAGTATACACCAGGCAACAACAAAATGTTAACAACATGCTGACGGTGATTTTGCTGCTATGTATCCTACCAACAAGAAACAGGTTGATAGATATACTCGTCACCATTGGATAGCATTACATCATAGACAAATGTTGCCGCTTTTTTGTATCAGTGTTGTTCTTGTGACTCAACAAAATGTTGGCAACATGTTGACAGAAATTTTGCTGTTATGTATTCCACCAACATGAAGCAAGTTAATAGATATACTCGTAACCATTTGATAGCATTACATCATAGACAAATGTTGCCGCTTTTTTGTATCCGTGCTGTCCTTGTGTCACCACAAAATGTTGGCAACGTGTAAAATGGATATTAAAAACTACAATACTTTCTCTAGTACGTTGAGAAAGTAAGTGACGTAACGAGAAAGTAAGTAACGTATATGAGAAAGTAAGATTGTTAATACATAAATGTATTAGCACTTTAATTAAATTTTCCAAAACATCATTACCTAGAAACGAGAACAGCATATTTTGACAAGATAAAATTACCCTTTTAGCAGACCCAAGGAACAACATGTGCATTATTAAATAATTAAGCAACTTCATATACCCGCGAAGATGAGAGGGATTATTAAAAACTAGACGGTGGTTAAACTATAATGAGAAAAAGGTATACATGGAATCTTAAAATACCTACAATCAAGGTAAATCCTGGAAAACTTAAGTCCTTTACAAGAAGTTGTTTAAAAGTCATGATCGGTTTTAATTATGAATTGGTTTTCTCGGAGAGGAGAGTCGGTTAAAGGCCGACGAACGCCTTAAGAGGCAAGAAGTAGAAGTATGGAAGAATGAAGTTTGGTAGACGCAAGATAGGAAGTGTAAGCCGAAAGGGATTTTATACTGGAATTACATGGAAACCCTTAAGAGGTTGTAAGGATGGATGAGAATTGAAAAAGGATTTAGGTTTCAAAAGCTTAGAAAAGCTAGCTTGATGAAAAGAGAATAAAAATAGCTAAAGTAAGACATCCTGCAACCGCAAGCAGTAAAACGTACAACGGTACGTTGTACGTGTAGCAAGAAACGTCTTGCTAAGCTTCATATACAATAGTACTTGCTATGTCATATTGGAACGTGGGCTAGTAAGAAATCACTACAATAAAGGTTGCCAACTACTGGTGCAGAAAAGTCTCCATTTTACTCTTGCCAATTCGAAAAACTTTAGATTTTATAATCTCCCAATGCTCACTCAGGCTTTGAACAGGGGTTGGTGGTTGGTTTTAATGTATTAACACTGTTTAAGATTCATTATTGCACAATATTTCAGCACATAGCCAATAAATAGATGCATATTTAACAAAAAAAAAGCTATAATAATATTTCAAATATCAAATCTTGTGCAATAACAGTAAGCGTGTGGTTACGGCTAAGCATGAATATGCAATGGAAATTTGAGATGGACGATAAGTATCTTAAACAATGATTTTCTAATATTTATTACAGGTTTTTAATTTATTATTATTGAAATATTTCTTACATAGACGCAAAATGAGACGGGCATTAGAATTAGAGGGTAAAAATACAGTAATAGATTTGCTTATTTATCACGATAAATGAAGAATTTAATGCGGACATTTCTCATAGTCAAATTGGCTACAATAAATCCCTTGTCAGAATAGTCAGGAAAAGATTTATGAATTGCCCGCCAACAGACCACCCATGAATGCATCACTATCCTTCCCTTGGTTGAATATTTGCTTTAACAGTGAGGCAACAAAAACAACCTTTAGTTTTTCTTCAGATTTGTCAGTTTTGTTGTCGCATGAGCTTGCCTCCCTACTTCTGGGGCGTTAGTATGACAAGTTAGTTTACAGAGAAAGATCTCGGATCTCTCACTCTATCAATGTTTCTTTTTGAAAAACAAAACCGTAGAATAGCTCACCAGTACAACCAAATTATTGCAGGACAATTCAACACTAACAATTTAAATTCTAACATTTATATTTATTGTTCCATAGCAAAAATTAAGCGTTGTTTCAACATTTCAGAAAACAATTTCCAAAGTTCGTTTCAAGCAAGAAATACAAATATGATTAAAATGCAAATATCCATATTAAAAGAAAAAAGATTAATCAAAAGATAGTGCATATACACGTATTATATTCATTAAAACTAAAAAGTAAGTAATAAATTTAAAGAGCAATAATGATCAAAGAGCTACACACAAGTAATTACACAATACATACTTTATAGCCGCAAAGCACTTTTAATCTATTAATATTATTTATTATATTATTATTATTTAGTTATAAATTACATTAGCAAATGTTATAATACTACCATTAATTGACCAGAATAATAATTATTTTTATTTTATGACTAGTGTACTCTAGAGTTGTGAGGTTGTGAGATCTGTAATTTTCAGACTAACTTTGTGCTGATCACTAGAACTAGAAACTGAATTAGAGAAAATTAACATACAAATTTGCAGAATGAGGCTTTTCAATTCTACTTTGGTTTCAATACAAGTGTATTTGAACTAGCTAGTAAGTGATCAGCAAACAAATTAATTTTAAATTTCTCCATCTAAAATCTAAAACCTTTCACATACAACACTCCTACTTTCATTTAATTAAAAATTTATATTCAAAAGCTAATAAGAAGAGAATTAGCAACTCTAGAATGGATAGTGGATAGGATTAGAACTCGATTACCTGCAGTGCAACGGGTTACTGCATTAACAATGTCTTGAAGTTGAAACTGAAGAACACATGGATATGCCGAGCCTAGAAATGTAATGTAAAAGGCTAATGCACTCGAATATCCCCTACTAGACAGAATATTGGCCTGAGTTAGAGATAAGCATGGAGCAGCCACTAATGCAATTCATCACTCAATAGAAAGCCAATAAGAAGAGCTGGGTGTTTGCTTCTACCATAGTTATAAATGTATTCACCAGGTCTATAAATAATTGTTACAGTTGCATATGAAACTGCATTATAGAGTGAGTAGTCATGATAGAAAGAAAATTAATAAGATTAAGCGTAAATAGAATTGAAGGAACGAAGTAATTGTGCACGAAAGAAGATGATTCCAGATGATGGAGCCAACAAAATTTAACCAAATGTCCTCGATAAAAGCTATAAAAAAATCAGCAAATAGTTTAAAATTATTATACATACTAGATTTTAAAATGGACTGCCAATTAGCGTGGCACATAGCTTCCTCGTATTCTATCACTTACTTTATTGATTTTTATGCTTTTACGAGCCATTATTGTCTAATTTATTTAATTATTTCCCCGGTTTTTTTAATAAGTCAAAATTGTTTTGAATTTTTGCATGAAAAAAAGACAGTTGAAATTAATCTGGTGCTATCTGCGTCTACTGTCGACAAACCATCCAAATTTCATTAAATCAGATGCGTACTTTTGAAGATAAAGGTGTAAATAAATGTATGTTTTTGTGTATGTTGACGAGAAACTAATGAGCGCAGAATGTTGAAACTTATATTGGACAAAAAATGTGCTAATTATGAACAACCATCCAAATTTCATAAAAATCGGACGATCAGTTTTTAATATGTGTTGGTTATCAAATATTGAGCGATAGACCGACAGAGAGACACGGAACTAAAAATGTGCCCTGATATCTTAAACGGATTTCTGTCTTAAAATATTTGAAATCGGTGACATAAAAATGTCTCGTTCTCCAGAACGATTGCGTAGCTTCTGTTACCTCGAAAGCAGAATGATTAAAGTTTCTCTTCCACATCTGTTTGTTTTATTAAAAAATAGCAGAAGAGAGAAGTAGAAAATAAATGGTGAAAAATATAACGGCACAGGTAATTTAAGGTGATTAACGGTTGCAGTCCATTTAGACAACTGATGGTCTAAACCACAAAACCACAATCCTGTAAAGGGACTCCTGAACATCTATTATCCATTAAACCGCTTACTACGTGTGTGTTCTATGCTATCTCGAGTGTTTTTAATAAGTGGTTACTTTCGCTTTAAGTGGTTCAACAGGTGAAATTTAATGTATTTACAATGCCATACATTTGTAAAAATAATAATTTATCTGTAATGTCTGCAGATCACAGATGTAATACCGGTGAAAGTAAAGTTTTTGCGGTTTACATCTATAACAAAATGAAAATATTATCTCGTTTGTAACTTTGATATTATATAAACTAAAGATTATTTTTATAGCATCACATAATAATTTTTGAAGACAAATAAAATAAGAACTTTAGCTACAATTTTATAAAAAAAAAAATAAATAAATAAATAAATAAATAAACAAGAATGCCAAATAAACAAACAGGCTGTGCCTAAAGATAATCACTTAATTGTTACTTAAACGGTGACGTTTCAACCAATCTGGTCATTGCAAAGCCTGAAAACGATTTGTTTATTTAGTAGCTAATGCTTAAATAAGCATATTCTAACAAAAAACTTTTTTGGACATATTGTAGATTATAGTTGACAACAGTTCCGACCAAAAAGTATAATTAGCTTCAATTGTATAATTTTTTTAAATATGTAGATTATAGACTTTATTTCCTCCTTTTTTTTACTAGAGCTGTATGTTTTTTAACATTTATGCCTAATTTCCTTTAAATCGGCCAAGTAGTTTAGGCTCCACGCGTCTACACAGACAACAGACTTTTTTAAAACCCACTTTTTTTAGACTCAAGGGACCTCAAAACATGTTAACCAAAATCGAATTTTCGTGTTATCACAATACTTTCCTTTTTATATGAGAACGTAAAAAAAAGTCTCAGGTCCTTTTAAGTAGGTTTTTGGTCCACTTTTACCAAAAAATCGATTTTATTTTGCCGTGAACTATCACAAGTGTTCATTCAGGAGTTTGAATGAATGTAAAGTACTCTTTAATTTTATATAATTTCCACTTTGGAAAGTTATACGAGTTAATTGAGTCATTTTGCCAATACTGCAATCCGTTTTGTGAACTCATGATTACTATACGCAATTACAAAGATAAATTTCTTTATTTTTTCCTTAAAATCAAAAGTGAAAATGACTATTCATTATTGTCCACCAAAGATAAGAGAAAACACATTGTATGTATATGAGAATATCTTAAAGATTAATTGTAGTTTGTAGTTAACAGAGTATACTAACAAGAATGCACGCGAAGATAATGTGGAATGCATGTAAAGATAATGTGGAATGCACGCGAAGAATATGTGGAATGCACGATGCACGTACAATATCGTAACAAGTTTAACCAACTCATATTAGCAACTAGGAAACCTGTTTTTAAGGCGATGCGATGCGATGCGAAAACGACGCCAACGCGCTTAGGTTACGGTTACTTACGGTATTAATCAAAATGACGTTACAAGGCAAAGTGAAGGTCTCCATCGGTTGACAATATCTGCTCCGAGTGAGGTTATTAATTAACTATCTGGTACCGAGGAAGCAGAAAGTGGTGCCTACCAACAGATAAGCAACTGCGATCAATCTAATGCACGACACGTAGACCTTCTACACTAGTTACGACCCTGTCAACATTTATCATTGCTTACACTGGTGAACGCCTTTATACCAACAAAACCTACCTTAAAACAATGAAAATTCTAACTTTATCCTGCGGAGAAATAATTAAAAAGAATGTAAAAAGATAAACGTTAAAAAGTTCCTTGCATTTACTGACTACCTCTTACTTAATGCATTAATATGTAAATGAAGAAGATGTAAACAAGAATAAAAAAATAGTCCGCCAATTTGTGTGGCACATAGCTTCCTCGCTCCTATCTCGTATACTTAAATGGTTTTATGCTTTTACAACCTATTACTGTCAAATGTGTTTAATTTTCCCCCGGTTTTAAATTTTTAAAAATTGTTTTGATTTTTTTACCTAAATTTAAGTATCAATTTATCAAAATTGAAAGAGCGCAGATGGCTCAAATTAATCTGGGGGTATCTGCGGGCTACGTTTGACAAACCGTCTAAATTTCTTAAAAAGAAGATAAGTACTTTTGACAATATAAATAAATGTATGTTTGTGCGCACGTGGAAGTGAAAAAAAAAAGTCGCAGAAGGTTGAAACTTATATGGGACCAACATATCAAGTCTTGGAATTTTTGAAATCGGAGACATTTTCGTTCTACAAAACGATCACATAGCCTGCGTTACCTTCGGTAAAGTAGGAAGCAAATGACCAAATGAGCAGAAGAATAAAATGACCACTGATATTTTATAATTATCCCCCTTTTCTAGCTTTTAAAATGTAACAAATGTAAACATTCCTCAATATATTCCTTTATTTTTAGGAATAAAAGATTTAATTTTATATACATATTTCCCAGTTAATTAAGAAATTAAAAAAAATGCACACCTAGGAAGGAGGGTGGGGGAGAGATTTAAAAAAAAAATAATAAAAAGTAAATAATCCGTAAAAATAATCCGTGAGAATCCTCAGAATTTGTATCCTTTTAAATATGACAAGCTTTATTTTTCCGGCAAAAACACCTTAGGACAATTTTTATTGCAGTATTTTTTTCGCAGGTTATTTTTGTATGTTACTTCATAAAACCAACTCAAAGCATCTTTTTACTTTGCTCAATAGACGAGCAAGTATCAAAATTATAAAAGAAATAGACATGCAATATTTTACACGAGATAGATATGAAAGACATGTTTCATATCAACTTAATTCCTCTTGTACGAAGGTAGAAAACATTTGAAATCATAAGACACTCCCTTATAAATCTTTTTAAAAGAGCGAATGTTTTATATTTATAAAATATAAAAACCACTTCATCCATACAGTTTGTACAGTATCTTTAAGAAACACGTTATTATTTGGTACCCTTTTCAATTCCTTTTATAACTAAGAGAGAAAAAAAAGCAATGCGAAGAAAATAAGAACATCTTACCGCCACGTTAGAATTTTTCCCCGGGAATAAGATAGGTTAAAATCCCCCACGTGCGATATACACGCTCTCTTATTTCAAGGAAAAGCCCGTATATATTCAGCGAGATAGATCAATTTTCTCAAAATCACGGGGGAGTGTTAGGATGTCAGGGTAAAGGGGAGAGATGTAGGGTAAGTGTAGAAAACCCGGTGAGGAAAAGAAGAAAATAAAGGGAAAAAAATCATTCTGAAGAGAAAAACGTAGATAAGAAGTGATAACACGAAAGGATAGGAGAAAAGGGGTGAACTTTTTATCTTTTAAAAAGGAGACCTTCAACTATAGGAATCCTTAATACGCAGGATTAAGGAGATTTTACCCCACTTGAGGTGAAAAAAAAGGAAAATTCCTTAACAAGTTACAAGGAAATATAAGGACAAAACCTGAAATCATTGCTTCACGGAGCTTTTTCTTTTTCGAGCATGAAATACGCATCCTTTAGATAAGAGCTTAGATAAATCCTTTCGTAACCATTCTTTAATACAAGGCCTAACATTTTTCATAATCTTACCTACTATAAAAACGTCTCGTTTAAGAGAGTACGTAAAAAAAAAACCTGAAACCATTTCATGAAAATGTACAAGATGTGTTTTTAAAAAACTGGATGCAAAGAGAAATTTGAGATTAATTAATCAGGATTAAAGGATTGAGACTTGTCTATGAGTTATTATTGTTATTATTACAATCCGAAAACACTAAAAATACACAAAACACTGGTTTTGTCGTAAAATTGTTTGGGTATTGTTAAACACTAAAGCTTTGTCCAGACTGCTGAACCGAAAAGAGGAAACGAGCCGAGTATTAATCTATGCGCATGTCCAGTCTGAGATGCGCAGGCGTACATTAGACTGGGCATGCGCAGAGACCAATGCTCGGCTCGTTTCCTCTTCCTCTAGTCGGTTTGGCAGTCTGGACGAGGCTTAAATAATGTATTTAAGCCTAACTCAATTATCTAGAAACAAACAAATCAATTATTTAGAAAGAAACAACATCGAACCATGAATATGTTTTTGTGTTTGCTCCTGGTGGCAAAATAGAGTACTAAAAAGTGAAAACCGAACTACTTCTTATTAGATCCTAACTACCTGGTAAAATATTTAAAAGTTCTCCCCTGGTGGCGAATTATAGTACTAAAGTAAAAACGAAGCTACCTCCTGTTATATCCCAACTTCGTGATACAGTATTCTTCGTACACTATAAGAGTGTTGCATTTTTCATGCAGTATTTTGCGTGACGTAAATTTATTCTGTCCCCCCAGCCCAAATACTCGCGCATATCCATGTTTTAACAACAGGACGTTTTGCTCGTCACGTGAGTTACGCTAGTACCGGAATCAAAAAAAATAGAATGTAAGAGTTTAGAGGATTAGAATGTAAGAGGAAAAAAGAGAAGTTGTGTTAAGAGTTTTTGAGTACAAAGACGATGAAACAAAAGTTTTAAATAAATATATAAACTTCTTAAAAGACATGATAAGATTACATTTAAGTACATGATAAGTAATTAATAACCCATATTTGCACATACATATACTAAAAGTAAACACTTGATTAATTAGAGCCTTAATCATTAGAGTCTATAAACGGTAGTCAACTTAAATTATGTCTAGCTAGACTTGAACAGTTAGACAGTGCACCCTCTAACACATCTAAATTTAATTGTTACGCGTAGTTGAAACATATTAAAAAAATACTTGGACCTCGACCTAGATTAAACCTTAAAACACATCATAAAAAAATCCACAGTAAACAGAGTAGTTAGTAAAGCACTACGAGCAATATTATTATGTGCTGAGTATTCGGCATGGATTGAGAGAACTACAAGACATAGCTTCCGCGCATCCTATCCAAGTACTTAATTGGTTTTATGCTTTTACAAGCCATTATTGTCTTAGTTTAATTGTTTCCCCCGTTTATTAATCCGTCAAATTATTATGATTTAGTATCAATTTAGCAAAACTTAAAGAGCGCAGACGGTTAAAATTAATCTGGGGCTATATGCGGGTTACTTTCGATAAACTGTAAAAGTTTCATACAAATCAGATAAGTACTTTTAAAGCTATAGGTGTAAATAAATGTATATTTGTGCGCATGAGGAGGAGAAACAAATGAGCACAGAAGGTTGAAACTTATATGGGACAACAACTGAGCTAATTATGACCTACCATAACAGATTTCATTAAAATCAACGTGTATTTTTGGAACGAAGTTCCTTACGGCACGTTCGGAGCTGGGAGTGAATCCGAAAAAAAAGACCAAAATCACCGTCATGAAATCACCGTCACGCGAAATCCGTCACGAAATATCTACTGATTACGATAACTTGAGTAAAAGATCACCGAGTTAGTTGAAATTTGGTACACATGATCATTTTACCAATGTCCAGGCTGAGTACGTTGGAAAATGTTATCCGTCCAAGCGTTCACGCGCAACGCTCGCGTAAACGTAAGCTTCAAAAAGACGGGAAAAAATGTTATTATGGAACCCTTTTACTTGTTTTGTTTATTTTTGTTATATGTCACTTGGTTTTATAAATATCGAAAATAAATCGTAGTTAACAGTTTATACGTCTTTAGCATTTTATGTGATTTTATAATTTATATTTAATGAAAAATGTAAGGAACTTCGTTTCTACCGGGTGTCCCGCAACACCACACGTATTTTTTATGTTAGTTTTTATGGTTTTTATTAAAAATATAGCAACAGACCGACACGAAACCAAATATGTTCCCTGATATCTGAAACGTATTTTTGAAATCAGAGACGTAAAATATTTTCGTTTTTCAGAACGAACTCATAGCTTTCTTTACCTTCGGTAAGATCGGAAGTAATATTTCTATAAATATAAGTCAGGTTGTAAATAGAGTAAATAAGAGATCTTAATTATGAACAAGATTATCTGAAATTTATTACGGGATAAGAATTTACACAATATGTGTATAAGTACTCTTGAAAAATTGTGTAACCGGGTTAAAGCTTTATTTAGATATTAATAAATAATAAAATGGAGTTGATTTCAATTGAAATTATGATATTAAAAAATATGTAATTCATAATTCACACTTCAGTGAAACATATTACTGTTCTAAGCTTAAAAAAAAAAAAAAAAAAAAAAAATAACCATAATATATTTTAGTATCATGGTAAGATAATGTTAAGCGACAAGCTAAACATTGAAAAGCCGTTTTATATCGTATTTATTTGTTGTTTTCTTTCCTGATCAATTCGTAGAAATAGAATAAGGGCTAAAAAACATAATATTAACTTTGAGTAAAGCAGAGAGAGAGAGATAGAAGGTCTTGTAGTTATGAAGCGGAACATTTGAATTGGAAATAATAAAACGTTAAGAAAAAAACTAAAAAAACTAAAAAAAAGTAGAAAGAAAAATACGTTTTTTTAGGGAACAAGGGAAAAGAAGCTTTAAGTTGTAAAGATATACAAGAAGCGCTTTTTTTAAAAAAAGGAAAAAGCACAGCTCGGTAACATTAGGAATAAGTATTCAAACTATGTTGAAGATCCTTTCAAACTGACTCAAAAGTTTTCTTTTTAAACTTCTTATTCTTTATCTCTTCTAGAACAAATTTCCTTAAGGTAAATACATGTGAGAAACAACCCGGTGAGAGTATTGCTAGCTTTACAAGGCGATGAAAACATTCAAAACACAATACAAAGTAGTATAAGACATCACAAACCAAATAACATTATAAAATAAAAATAGTGGCTTAAAAAAAAGAAAGCTAAGACTTTTAAAATAATAGAGAAAATAATAATAGTATCTGAAAAACATTACAAAGCGATGTAAAGGTATATGAGATGTATACTTTTAGATAGAAATTTGCGGAGAGACAAAAGAAGTACATTTTCAGGCCAATTTGGTCTGAAACTTCCTTCCGTCGAATCATTCGACGAACGATAAATATATAAAATAAAGTAATAAATGGTAACGTTAACATTAACCTTTATTGTTATTACATTATCGTAAGCAAAAACTCCGTATTGAAACCCCAAAAAATTGAATTCAAAGTTAGAATTTATATTTTCTCTCAGTAGTTCGTAAGTGTGAATAAAGAAAAAAATATTATGCTTGAGAAAAATTGATACATAAATTTATAAAAAGGAATGTTTATTCATGTAATTGAATTTTTATTTTGGAAATTTGCGATCTTGAGTATAAATTAAGTTAATGCTTTCACTACCACAGAAGTGAACCACAAAAAGGCAATTCTGTATATATTTGTGTGATTTCTGTGAATATATGTATCTATATATTGTGCGAAGTTTTAGTAATGTACGCAAAGTATTTAAAATTTAAACAAATATTATTAAAATCACACTTTATTTAGGCTTGAGGATAAATGTTTCCAAGAAAATAATATTTTTGATAAGACATGATTCAAAAAGATTTGAATCTCTTAAATAAAAATCCAGGTTATTATCTTAAAATAAATATTATCATAATTTTTTTTTGTTTAGTTTTTTTTTCTCTCTTAGTGGACTAGCTTGTCAAAGTAAAGAAAATGGAAATTACTTTTGAAATGAAGAATTTAAAATCTGTAAATATTTTTCAATGTTAAAATCTATCAGAAGAAAAATACATCGGATTGAACTGACAGGTTAAAAACATACATGCCAGAATTTTTCACAGGATTCTTATAACTTAGAAATCTAGATACTATTTATAAGCTTTTATATCTTATCGTGGTTCACACTAATTTGAAATTTGTAAATTTTTATTTTTTCCTTCCCAGACAACGGAAGCTATGTGATGGTTCAAAAATTACAAGACAGAAATTCGTTTCAGACTACTTTAGGGACATTTTTGGTTCCGTGTCTGTCTGTCGTCAGTTGATCTACTAGTCGGTCAGTTGGTCTGTCTGTCAGTCACTTAATCTTTGGCATTACACCTATAGCTTTAAAGTAGTTATCTGATTTGTCATTTGTATGAAAACTTACAACTACCAATAAATACTTGAATATGAAGAAATAATAGTACATTACGCGTCGAGTGTGGAAAGTAGCATTTTGCATACGAGTGTGGAGTTTACACCCGAGTGACAGCGAGGGTAGTAAAAACCTCACGAGCCTAAAAATGCAGTTTTCGCACGAGTTGCGTACCGTACTTTATCTACGATTTTTAGATTTTAATAATAAATGCAGAAAAAAATAATAAACTACCTGTATGTAAGCTCGTATTTCAGTATTTCTCTTTTGATATAGATGACATCAATTCGTTAGTTGTATTTTGTGCTGAATTAATTATTTCGGAAGGCGTATTATTCTCCTCGTATTCTTCATAATCACTTAAATCACTCATTGATTTTCACAAAAAAACTCGATACAAACCGTTACTTTTATTAAATAAACATCAAATTAGTTATGTTAAATGTAAACAAACTCGCTAATCGTGTGTAAAGTTGATAATTCTTCTTCTTTACATCACTAGAGTGGAAAGAAACAGGAATTCTTCTTCTTTACGTCACTAGAGTGGAAAAAAAGAGGAATTGTTCAAAACAATGTGACACGCATTCGCAATTAATACAGGTGTGTAAAGAATCACTTTCTACGAATCTAAACAGAGATGTAATGTTTATATTACGTATCAATCGTAGATAAAATATTTTTCACTGCAAAATAATAAATAAATTACGTTTTGGGGGGCAGTTAAACTTAGATGCGATAGAACACTAAACTGAGTCACTCTTGACATTTTAGGAATGATATTCTACTCCAACTTACGTTTTATTTTCTAATTTTGAACGTTAAAGAAGGTATTGGTATTAGTAATTTTAAATTTTCATAAAGAAAAAACATAATCGAGTAGCAGTAGAGTACCAACATAACAATAACAACAAAAATACTCAAACAATAAAAAGCACAAAAAATAATAATAATTTTGCGGACAACGTACCAATAATATAACCACAGTAAAAAGGAAACAGCCACAAAAAATTACAATAGTTATGCGAAAAATATATCAATAATAATAAAAAGAATGGAATGAGCTATATGTCTATACAACTAACAAACATAACATTGATAATTAATATGAGGAATTGAACGTAGGAAATTGTATGAATTGTTTATATATATAATGCCAATCCACAAATAATTCATATTCAGTATTAAGCAATAAAATAACCACAATTTTAACCTGAAAATCGATTTTCCGTTCTACAAGAGATATTTGAAGCGAAGAACACCTCTAACATTTACAATTGAACACAGAGAGTGTTAATTCATATTCACATGACACAAATCATACTCAAGGAGGAGAGATACTGTTTAGGACATGATATCAATCATACACCTGGATACTGGATATATCCTACGTCAACCAAGCTTAGCGTCCATTTTCCATCTAGCTGGTAAGAGAAACAAACTATCACGTTCCATCATCTAGAAAGATAACAATTCCAATTTTCATTTTACTCTTTTCTTTTATACCTATCAAAAGATAATAGAAAAATAGTTCTCAATAATGAGAAGAATGTAACAAAGAATCATCGACATTTCTTACTTTTTTTCTTGAGGCGTATTTTTTTTCTTGTGTCGTATTGTCGTCAGAAAAGTGGATTATTTGTCAGGAGCGGAAAAGATTCTCTTTGCCTGCAATTTTATCTCAACGCTTCGTTAACCCTCTTCAATCCATAGGCAATCATATCCCCCTTTACTCCATCTCTCTTTGTAGATTTTTTCTATACATTGTGCATTCTCCACTCACAATTTTTTTTAACAATCAATTCTTTTTAATACATATATATTTTTATGATCAAAAATATTTTTTTAATTTTTCTTCTTTTTTTACGTTTTCGATATACAATAAAACTGAATGTAAGGCAGGTTGAACCTATAAAAAGAAAAAGTTTTTTTGTCTCATTTCTTATCGTAAATGTACTTATATTTTCTGTGGTTGTAGTACTTCTAAAACTTTTATTAGTTATTATCTTTCACATGTGTTTTCAAAGTTTATATATATATATATATATATATATGTCTATATTTATAAAATTAGAACTTCCTACTTCCAATACTGGTGACAAAAAAATAATCGAGAGAGGAAAACATCGAACTATCGATGACACAATAAAAACGACAGAAATAAGAAAAAAGTTATAATTGAAAACTTTCCCAATATCCTGTTGAAACTTCCTCTTACTATCTCACTTGTTATCACTTATCACATATAATGGTGATCTCAGAATTTCCCAATTACATGGTATACTTACAAGTCGTTTTGATAAAGTTTTCGAGGAGGCATTTTCCCCCATGAAATATTCATAATGAAACGAGGAAATATTTGTTGTTTTAAGTCTTGGGAAGTTTACTTTATGAAAATGATGAAGAGAAGGTATCAACAAACAACAAAGGCAGGCCTTTCTATTCAAATTTATACAACCACTTCACCAATATACACACCATACAACATTTTTTCAACCCCCAATTGTTGTTTTGATATTATATCGGCTCGTCAAACAAATTATTTCTTTTAATATGAAGATCAATAAATTTGGATTTAACCATTTTCAGTCTTAGAACGACACCGCAAGTTTAGTTCCCTTTTTTTAAGAAAAAAAAAGGATATTGAGTTTAAAAACAAAACATTTAGTCTAGGGAAAATACGATTTGACCTGCGCAAAATTGTTTCACGAGCGATTCCAACGGTATTCAACTAAACTAACCCTGCTTTGTTACATATCCAAAATCAGACAAAATCCAATCATATGAAAGCACCTAAAAATCGAATTAAAAATGGCGTTTTTTAATATTAAGGGTAATGAAAGCACAGCCGTCCAATAAATGTTGGTTTATATATTTCAAACAATGTAGAAAAATACATTTTAACTGTGATTATAAGTTTCAATTAATTTACTTTTATTATAGTTATATGCTAGTCAAAATATGCATAAAAAATATCGAAATTCGCAAAGCGTGATGCAGGTCTGATTTTTTTATATGTTGTTCAGACCCGTTAGGGTAGTGTGATCCTAAGTTTGCAGCTTCGAAAAACCTATGCTTGCTGCGTAATACGTGAAAAACTGAAAAAAAATCAAACTTATTTCAGCTTTTGCCATATAGCTCGTACACTATGGGTTGAGCGGTATTAGTCGTTATGTCAATTTTAAAAGTACAGTACATTTCCAGCAGCATAAGATCAACCGGAGCACTATACGACCAATAGGTTCTGAGGTATGGCACATCGAAAATTGGAATTTTTTTCCCCAAAAAACTATTGCTCTCGTTTCGGGACGAATATCGGCGTACAACTGTTAACATACGAGAAAAGTCATAAGGAATGAAGTTGAAGTAAATATAATTCGCTTCCTTTAAAGACCATTGGCAACTCTGTACGTCTAAAAGTCACGGAGATATGGCACTGCAAAAATTCCTATAATTTTCCAAAAAATGAAATTTTAAGTATTGCTCTCGTTTCGGGCCGAATATCGGCATAAAAACTCTCCCCTACGAGAAAAGTCATAAGAAAAGAAGTTGTAGTAAATTTAATTGGCTTTTATGCAAGCACAAAATGAAGCCTGTGGACAATACAGTTCTGTTGCAATCGTAAAAAGAACACAAAAAGGTAACTTCTAATTTTTAAGAAATGAATATAAACCACTTTTTTAAAGTTTATTGGGCATTAGGCAAAAATAGCTTTCGTGCATACTACCAGATCAGAGTTTGGAAATCAAAATAAACAATTTTAACTAATAATATATATGTAATGTAATCTAATGTATGTTTTGACTAGGCTATAACTATAAGAAAAATAAATGAATTTAAACTTATAACCAAACTCAAAATTTATTTTTCTACATTGTTTGAATTATATAAACTAACGTTTATTGGATGGCTGGGCAGGGCATTCATTACCCTTAATATAAACAGACGCCATTTTGAATTCGATTTTTAGGTGCTTTCCCATAATTGGATTTTGTCTGATTTTGGATATGTTATAAAGCAAGGTTAGTTTAGTTGAAAACCACTTCAATCGCTCGTGAAACAATTTTGCGCTGGTTGAAGGGTATTTTTTCTTAGTTTTCCTAGACTAATTAGAAAGAATGGCTGCTTTTGAAAAATTAGTTTTATTAAAAAAAAAAAAACTCTAACAGCACACAATAACCTCGTATAATTTTAGTCAACCCTTAGTAAAGTCAAAATAGATTGGAAAATCTCTTTAAGATCAAGACTTCATTCAGGTTAAACGTTAGAATATATGCAGAAGTTTAGACTATGGCGTAGCTAGTTGTTTGGGCCCACTTAAAAAAAAGCAATAAGCACTTTTATGGCCCTGCCTTACGCCACTGAGTACAGAATTAACCAATTTTGACAAGAAGCATTGAATTAAGAGGAAAGGAATACTTTTTCTAGATGAGAAGTAGAATCACTTGAATAGGAATAAAGAAATACGTTTCTTTACTAAAAGTAACTTCATTGTACAAAGCCGGCACTAAACCACTAGTGGTCATCTTCAGTGCCGGTCACACGGAAATGACTAAGAGAAAGAATCAGAGTAGGAGTTGAGACAGAGATCCCAAATGGTTGGGATATAATATATATAAGAGATCCCAAATGGTTGGGATCTCTGTCTCAACTCCTACTCTGGAGTTGTCATATACCAACATCTATTTCAACTCCTACACTGATTCTTTCTCTTAGTCATGTCTGCCTCACCGGTACTGAAGATGACTACTAGTGGTGGAGATGAGTTAGAGAAATAATCAGAGCAGGAGTTGAGACAGAGATACCAACCATAGTTGTCATATTCCAACATCTATTTCAACTCCTACACTCTACACAGATTCTTTCTCTCACTCATTTCAGTCTTACCGGCACTGAAGATGACAAAAAAAAAACAAATACAATTTATTCTTAATCATCACAATGCTTCAGTAACCCTTGGTAAGCACAGAAGTAAGAAAGGTGAAAGGTCACTAGCTAGCTTCTTATAATAAAGCTACTTAAAAGATGCCTTTCCTTCTTTACAATAGCTTTCATTAAATCAGAACCGGTATTCCACCGCAAGCGGTATCATCAGCTTTAGAGAGAAGGGAAGAAGAATAAAGCATTGAATAGACGGAAGTAGCTGTCACTACATTGGTTAGCAATTCTGTTCAGTTACCTATAGTGTATTGGGCAAAACACACAGAAACTACGATTATCATCAACAAATATTTGTGGGAAAACTCTACGAGTAAAAAACTAAAAAAAGTAAAAATAAGTAAGTTTAAGCTACTTAAGTACCATAAACTTAAATTAGTAAAACTATCGGTCATTCCTTTAAAGTGAAGTTAACGTTTTAACTATTCCTTAACTCAAGGAAAAGTAAACCTGTTGTTATATATAGTTTTCACCCAAAAATCAGAAACAGATCCGTTTTGGGTGTTCTCAAGACGATTTGAGTGGTTTTTAACTGGATGTCTGTCCGTCTGTGCCTCACATAACTCCTACAGTTGTTGAGCGAAAGACTTGGAAATAGTTACAAAATATCAGTCCTTTAATGGAGTTATATTGCCCGGAAAATTATAAATGTATGACGTCATTAACCCCATTTTGCAGTGAGCAAAAATTTGTAAAATTCGAAAACTTTTCATCGCTGAAATTTGCACCGCAATTATTCACCTTTATAGGACAAACACACACTACATTTCGTTTTTATATCTGCCGCCAGCCGCCATTTTAAACATATCGACATTTGAACAAGAATAAAGAAAATTAACGCTAAATAATTTCAGAACCAATTTGCCGATTCAGCTGAAATTTCCACCATTTATACCTTTCTATAATATCCTAATATGAGGTCCTCCATATTACAACTTAATATCTGCCGCCTTTTTGAAACTAATTGATACGGATTAGTTCCGAGACTTTTTTTAACTATACTCTTTCCTCTTTTTGTTTCCCACACAAAACCAAAAACCATCACTTGTAATTACATTTTTTTTTTTTTTTTTTTAGATATCTTAGAGCTTTTTCAAAAATAAATTTTCTGTTATCGAACACCTACATAATTTTAATCAAAAGACGAGAATCAAAGAAAACCTTATGTAATATACTTTTAAACATTAATTTAATGAAAAAAAACTTTTTTTTAATAAAATGTAAAATGCGCTTTTCCTTTCAAAATCGATATAAAGTCTTTTGTGTCAACGTGTGAATATGAGTTACTTTGCAAAAAAATGTGTTTTCATTACCTAAGTTATGTTGAAGAGAGGAAAATAACCAAAAGCTTTTGTTGTGTACTTTACGCTGTTACGCCCAAACGTGTTTTTTACCACGGCGTTCTTTTGATCTTTAAGCCTCAACCTACCTTTTCCATTTTAATTATATACGTAAAGAACTTGTTGAAAACAGCGTAAAAAGAGTCAATTAAAACCACTCTCCTCATTTTATGTCGTTGTAGAAAAAAGAAGGATATTTTTAACAACCTTGCTTTAAACGGGATGATTATAACTATGGATTGAGATTCATTTTTTCTTCCTTTTTTTTTTTTTTGAAATTATTAAAATTTTATTAATATGACTGAGTGCTGATAATTATTTTTGTCTATATTTCTCCCCAGTAAAATTATGATTTTTTTAAACCATAGTAACAGAAAAGCAACACAAGAAAGCTCTAAATAAATTGGGGCTATCTGCGTGTTCCTTTCGATAAACTATAAAAGAATCATACAAATCAGATAAGTACTTTTGAAGCTAGAGGTGTAAATAAATGTATGCATGTGAGCATGTGGAAGAGAAAGAAATGAACGCAGAAGGTTGAAACTTATATGGGACCAACTATGAGCAAATTATGATCTACCACACAAATTTCAATAAAATTTGAGGTGCAGTTTTTAATATAAGTTGGTTCGCAAAAATGGAGCGACAGACCGACGTCTGTCGGACCCTGTTAATAGAAATCTGTTTCAGACGGATTTCTATCAAGGAATTTTTGAAATCGGAGACATAAAATATATTTGCTCTCCAGAACAATCTAATTGGTACTTCGGTAAGCTTGGGAGCAAAATTATCTTTTTTTTCTCATAAAATGAACAATTCATAATTCCCAACTTAATTTCTTTTTACACGAAAAACCCCTTCGTAATGTTTACAACTAAAATGCAAATTAATTTTCAGAAATCATACTTAAACGTAATTTGCCTTATTTGATAAAATTAATAAGCAACTGAGTAATTACTATACTCCCATCAGATACGAATATGCTCAAACCTGGCTAGGACGTATTTGCCAATATCCCGGAGTAGCTAATCTTAAACTAATTACAATTCACTTATTAAATATGAAGATCTCTAAGTAACTAAGTAGAGATGTAACGGAGAGGAAGAGGCAACTTTAAGTTAGAGATCAACTGAATATACATACAGGTTTGGTAACTTTCTATTCCTATCATTGGAACAAGTAAATTCTACCTCCAAACTCCAATTTATACCTTAATTAAACTTGACGACGTACAGCCAAACCAATATAAATGAAATCAAGAGATGTTTGCACTGTACAAGATCAAAACTTTAATACTAGTACAAATTTACCTTGTTTTCTTATATGAGAGATTTCATTCGAAAATCCTTTAGACCTTATCCTTCTCATAACAAACCCTAATGTAAATATTATGATTATAATCTAATCATGTTGGTTAATTAAAAATTTCACTTAAAGTAGATAAACCTTGCTCCAATAAAGGTAAGTTTCCACTGAGGCAACAACAAGCAACATGTGGCATGCGGCACTAACGCATGTGGCAAGGAGTATTTCAAGCGAAGCAAAACGCTGCGACATTTAGCAAGTAACAATGACACATGCCACATGTTGCTCCGTGGCGACAGACGAATGCGCTACTGAGCAACAAAACTTCAGTGTCGCAGGATCTTGCCAGCATCCAAGAGGCAGTGGATGAGTACGGCTGAAATCGAGCAACTCGAGATGAGTGTGGATTGAAATACAAAGGAAACGACCTTATCGGCAACATCTAGCAACAAAATAACACATGGGGCATGCTACATGTTGCTTGTTGTTGTTGCCTCAATGGAAAGGTACCTCAAGATATTTAATATCAATATCAATAGAACCAAAAAAATAAAAATATTCGAATTATAATTAAAGAAGGAATAAGAAATTAACGATTTGAATCCTATAACTACAGACTACAGATTGTTATTCATTTTAACGTTACATAAAAAAAAAAACTTAAAAACTTCAATCTCTAGAAATAATACTATGTTTTCACGGAGGAATGAAAAAGTTTTAAAGCAAAGTTTAAAAAATCAATATGCGTTGAAAACACTTAAGTCTAAGGTAAATAGAGCTTTTTTCGACGATTTTGGGACAACTAAGTCAAGCAGGAATGAAGGAACTTCCTGCTAAAAAAAACAAAAAACAATAAAAATAATCCGTAACGCTACGTAGTTAGGGGCTTAGTCACTCAAAGGCACCAGCCTGTGGGTGACTTTAGCCTGCCAAACGGCTTGAACATTAATGTACGTAAATATATATTGATGGATTGCATCAGATCAGCTCATCCTTCTATATATCTGCCTTATAAATCGTATAATATGGCACTCGCAACAGCATGGGCGTCCCTTCACTTAAGTAGCAACCTATTTTTACCACAGTGATGGGTGCCCATAAAACGTGAGTGCACTAGCGTAGTCGCGATTTGAACCCATCCTCGAGTATCAAGAAAGGATACGAATAAATCCATGTCAAAATCAAGCCTTATGGTGCGTATTGCTTTCATATATTATTATTTATTATTATATCATTCCTGAGACTAAGAAGGTTAAAAAAAGCAGCAATTCTTATTACATACGTCGGACTAAGTGATGCGCTAAGAATGTAAAAATTTAATAACATTTTTTACACATGGAACATTTAATAACATGGATTACTCTTAATTCCGATTGTCCAAAGCTAACATCTTAAGGCTAGGCGCACACTGGAGACAAAACAGTCTGCATTTAAATCCGATACAGACACTGAAAAAACGACCAAATGTTATTTAAGTAGTTAATTGTTTCGTTCCAGATAATTATATTAAGCAATTTTTTATTTTACTGAGGTATAATTAATTTAATGGAGTTGCCATTTAAAACTTTATCAACACAATAATCCATTCGGTATACTTTAAATCACTCAGCATAATAATTCATTTAAACTTTTAACTTAAGAAATTTATATACAGCATAGTGGTTTTTTTTTTAATATATTTTATTAAAGGAAATGATTTCAGTTAAATGTATATCTTCAAAATATAGTAGGAGTTACTTGTTAACTCTGAACTAAGACAACTAAGACTAAAGTAATAGTAATAAGTAATAATATAAGTATGATATTGTCAAGAGATTGTCATGATAAAGATTTATTAAGTCGACATTATCTTTTAACTGCAGGCGGTTATTGTAGGGCAAGAGAGATTGAGTTAGAACTAATGCTAAATTGCAGTAAATGCAAATTCGGCAGCAAAGTCTATCTATATAAGCAGTTTGACTAATACCACCTTAATTTATTTACTTAATGGCCGTTTGCTGTTGAAAACTGGTAATGCCTTATTCAAGCCTATATTGGGAACTAACCATCTTACTTCCATTAGTCCAGTTAAAATAATTGATTTAAGAAATAAAGGTCAAACCTTTATATAGGTTCTTGTCTAGTGTCAGTATTTCTGTACTTCAGTTAGTCTAAAATATTTGTTTCAACAATTTGGCATGCCAAAACCTTCCATGGGCTATTGCACCAGAGTAAAACCATTAGCCAAACACAAATAACATTAATCACATAGAGTGGTTAAAGACAGAATGCAATAAATTAATCAATAAACATACCAGAGATAAGAGATAAACTCTGGTTTAAATAAAAACCACTCGACGTACTCTTGACATTTACTCACAGGCAAGAGGGAAACTCCCCTCACTTGTCACGTAACGTAGTCTTATCAAATCGTTATCAATGTGTGAAAACTAAAACAGACAAATGGTGCCTGGTCATTGACATAATGTTACAATTTGAAAGACAGCAGTTTTGATTTATTTGTAAAAGGAATTTAATTGTGTAATGAATAAAAATACAAAAGCAAAATATGTTGAATTATTTTTAAATTGTGCATGGATCGTATATAAAGCAATAAAAATAATCTGTCAATTAGGATGGCACAAAGATTCCTCGCGAAATTTATTAATGATACAATAAATCTATCTTTTTAAAATCTGCAAAAATTGATTTGATTTTTTACATAAATGGAAGTATTAATGTAGCCGAATTTAATGAGCACATATGGTTGAAATTACTATGGAACCTTCTATGGGCTAATTCGAAAAACCATCCAAATTCCTTAAAAATCGTATGAGTACTTTTAAAGATATTGGTGCTAATAAAAAAAAAAAAAAAAAAAATCATAGTGCGCATGTGAAAGAGAAACCAATAGGCCTGAAGTGTTTAAACTTATATGGGACTAACAATGGACCACATGGAATCATGACCTTACACCAAAATTTATTAAAATTGGAGGATTATAGTTTTTTAGACCCGGGACCAAACCAGTTAATTTCTGTCTTTTTTTTTATTATATATATAAATTGTAGACATAAAGCTTCCGATAATGTCGAAAGCAAAAAATATATTATGTTCTATAATTAATTGTAAAACTCAGGAATAGTTTTAAAAAGTTTCTTCCAAACAGAAACTTGTACAGGTGTTTAAACCTTAAGTTAAGTACGGTTAATCCGCTGACCCATCCATTGCACCCCCGTCATAAATCCCCTCCCCCATGTGGAGGATTAGGTAGATAGAGGTTACTTAATCCTCCACATTTCATACTTTTTATTTTAGGGTTTCGTAGATTATCCTCGAAACCCTTATGCCAAGGCTGATGTGTCTGTCCGTCAGTGAAACTTTGGTTCATATCCCTCGAAAGTCAAGCAAATTCCTAATTTCTTAGTATACAGACTTGGAGGACGACAATTAGATGCAGTGAGCAGAGAGGTCAGAGTAAAACATAAACGAAGTTAAGTAAAATAGACAAGATTAAAATACAGCGATTATGACCCCTCTATTATCATTATCAGCAAACTGATACCATTAAATTTATCTCGGCGATTTATCTTCCAAACAAGTTTTGAAAATGTTCTAGATTCTAGTAGTAAAGGGTAAAATATTTTGAAGATTATCTAAGGGCAACTAAAATATTGACATTTCCAAATTCAATTTCCGGGCTTTATCGCAAATAAGGAAAAACATGTTTCCAGAATTATGTTAAAGTATTATAGGGGTTGGTTTTTAAGTACATAAGGAAGGACAGAAAAAAATGCAATTTTGCTTAATGTAAGTGTGATTTCTTGCCTTATGTCTTTAAGTTTGTTCTTCTTACCTTCATGCTAAGAAAAAGAAAAAGGTAAAAACACAATGGATGGGGGGAAGCTTTATACATAAAAACAAGATATATCCCTATGGAAATCAACTAGAGACCCTTCTCTAACTTTTGGACAGAAAAAGGATAAGTAAAGGAACAAAGGTAAAGACGAAACTGGATTAAGAGTGAACCCGATAGTAAGCAACTTTACCTTACTTCGACTTAAGAAAAAATAATATTTTAAGAACGAAGTCAAAGTTCTCAAGGAAATGTAATTACATAGGGTATTTGGTATCCAAACATGAAATACATTTTACCTAAAGACAATTTATAATCAATTTTGTAATAGATTCAAACATTTACGGCATAAATAGGTAATATGAAATTACTACACATTATGGCAGATTATATACATATGGTGTCATAATCGAGTTCTAGGTCTTCCGGTGGTGACCGCATCATAGTGGATAATGTTTCCGACGTTTCGCCTCTTATGCTAGAGCCATCTTCAGGATAGAGAATGTTGTTCTGATGAGAGAAAGAACGCGTGAACTGTCGTTTCTCTCATTAGAACAACAACATGATCTATGATACCTCTAGCATAAAAGGCGAAAAGTCGGAAACATCATCCACTATGACGCGGTCACCACCGGAAGACCTAGAACTCCATTATGAGACCAACAACGGAAGCCTACGCACCAAGATATATACAAAATTAAATAAGATTTCATAATATTACTATAAAAATTAATCTAGAAAAGTTTAACTTACAGCTTCAAGAAGAGAAATGATGGATTTAGTCAAAGTACTCACCTATAACAGAAAAAAAAAATAATTATAGTTTTTATAGTACAGTACATAAAATATTCAAATTCCTTCCTTTAGTCATTATAATTTAATACAAAGTTATAAGGTATTTAAGGGAAGTACTTGCATCCAAGTACTTTTTAGGGTTCCGTAGATGATTAAGCATACCCGTTATGTAATTATGATTTATTTTTCTTCGACCTCAAGGGCCGGTCTATCGTTATTTTAAACGATAAATGAGACCTTTAAAAAATTTTCCTCGACCTCTGAAATGCATTTCTATCTTGGAATTAGTGAATTAAAAAAAGATCATAATACTTTCGTTGCCTTTGGTACTTATCTAGGAAATTTGTTGGTATTTGACAACTCTTATATGAAGTATTGGATTAATTTTCCTTGTATACAATTAAATTTAAACCCGCAACATTAAATGAGAGAAATATAATGTAAATAATTGATTACTTTACTTGTTTTAACAATGAAATGTATAAAGAATTCAAATTATACATAATAGCAATGTTTGTTTTCATTCATATCAAAACCCTTCTATTTACACTATAATTTATCTCATTATGCATTAGAAATGGAGGAAGTTAAAATTCCCAATTATACATAATAGTTTAACTACCGGGTGGGTACGATTTATTTTTATAAGTAAATAGCCAAGAAGTTATGAAANAAAAAACAATAAAAAAACAATAAAAAAATAAAGTGAAACTATGTAATTGTTTCCCCTCATGTGGAATTCTTCCAATTCTAATTTTATTTCAAAGTTATGAATTCATAATTAATTTAACAATTCAACAGTCAAATGAAGTTGGGATTACTCAAAGCTGTTATCTATAAACGGTAAAAAACGAGTTCTTTCTATGAATACTCAATAACTTATAAAATGTATTCATAAAATAAATATGCCAATTATGTATTGTAGTTGCAATAATCAATTAAAAATTAAAAAAAAATAAAATAAATAAATAAATAAATATGGATAAAGAATAGAGAGACCAATTAAACTCTTTAGTGCAGTCAATTGTAGCGTGAGAAAAGATATTAATAAAAAATTAAGCCATAAAATCTCTCAACAGAAGCCGCTAAGGATTTCATGTTTTTACATTTATCCCGTTCCGTACTGGAACTAAAATCTGAAAACGAGACTAAATAGAATTTTTCATGGATTAAACCCCTAACTGAGGATAATCGAATGAATTGGGAGTTTGAAAAATAATATCAATAGAAATCATATTATTCATTACACCTTTTCAATTATTAAATTTACTAATATAAAAAATAACATTTATTAGATACAATTTTATTAATTATATCATCAAGTCCAAATGTACCCTTTGTAATAATTTAGAATGTAGTGTGGATCCTTTAAGGCCCCCATACATGGTCAATGTTGTTTGATGTTAGCGCAAACATGATGTTTGACGTGTATGGCCTCTATTTGCCAGACATCACATCGGCGCAAGATATTTGATCGTGTATGGGGGCCTTCAGGGTAATAAAACTCCTATAGAAGTTGGCTTCCTTTTATGAAGTTAGTTACTTTTGATAAATAGTTGACTAATCGGGTATTTTAATTTAAGATGGCGGCCATATATATATCAAAGTCAACGAATGTATGTTCCTTATAAAAATCTACAGTTGTAGTCAGATCTTGATGAAAATATGCACAATTGACCTTCAAAGCAAGGGGAAAAACACCGTCTACATGAATTTTCGAAATTTAATTTTTGTACACAGGAGTACGGGGTACAAATGTGAAAGTAATGAATACCTTTCATGATGCATATCGTTGAAAAGCTCTTTTAGAGGACAGTAATTGTTATTATGTACAGTTTTATCATATTTTCACTTAGAAGGGGGGTAAAATTGAAAAATATATCTTATATAAAAAGAAGAGTATCCGTATGAGGGTATGTCTTTTATACTAATTTGAGGAATATTTACACACTTTTTCTTCACAGCAAGGTAAAGGTCACTGCCTACATGAGATCACGAAATTAAAATTTTGGTACACAGGGGTACGGGGTACAAGTAATAAATACTTCATCTTCATGATTCATATTGTTGAAATGCTCTTTAAGAGTACAGTAATTGTTGTATTGTGTACGGGGTACAAATGAAAAAGTAATGGTTACCCTTTATGATACAAATCGTTGAAAAGCTGTTTAAGAGAAAAGTAATTGTTCCCAAGTACAGTTTTGTCTTACTTTCATTTAGAAGGGGGAGAGGTAAAATGGAAATTTATCTCTATATGTATGCATATAAAAGTCAACATATGTGTGTACATATTTATAGTATTTTATACAAATCTAAAGTTTTAGTCCGATCTCGATGAAAATTTGCACAGTTGGCCTTCAAAGCAAGGGGAGGGTAACTGTTTACACGAATTTTCGAACTATAAATTTTGGTTCAAAGGGGTGCGGGGTACAAGTAATGAATACCCTTCATCTTCATGATCCATATCGTTGAAATGCTCTTTAGAGTACAGTAATTGTTTTTATGTACAATTTTGTCATATTTTCATTTAGGAGGGGGGTAAATTTAAGATATTTGCAAATTATCTTATCAAAGAGGAGGGGATATAAGTAGGAGGAATAGAATCTAGATATTCTCGCATAGTAAAATAATTTGTATGCTTTCCTGGTAGTTTATAAACTTATCAAATATAAAAACACTCCGTAGCGAAGCACGGGTATCCAGCTAGTTAATTAATCCGAGCTCAAGTCAAAAATTAGTTCACGTAAATCAATGCTTGTAGTATCTGCAATCTGCAGCCATATCGTTTAACAGTCACCTCTTTGACGCATGGGGAGTTACTGTGAACGAACTTACTTCGCCTGCCGTTATCAGTCGACGTGCGTGAATCCCGTGCAACAACAGGATGAGTCTCCCTCCGTCATCTCCCTCACTAGCGAGGGAAAAAAGTATCATCTTGTACCTAGCCTAAATGGCAGTCTTAAAAAAAAAGTAAGTAATCGATAATAAAGAACTTGAAGGTTTTTAGATTCCCACACTACTCACAACACCTGAGCTTGAAAGTTGAGTTTAAAATCACAATTGTTTGGGCACGAACGCCACAAAGTTGCTTAGGATTGATTAAATCAGTAATAAGTAAGAAAAAATACAGTAAAAAGACAACTGACTTTCAGAAATACAAGATAGTCGCTAGAAAACAAGTACTGCAAAAGCGAGGTTTCAAATATTCTCAATAGCCAATTGGATGGGAACGCAACGATTCACAGAGTTCTTTTCAAAATACACCGTAGATAATTCCCAACTGATTCCCTACTGCAGTTTACCAATTACAAACTAATGTACCGATTTAGTACAAGATTCCATCTTTGACAAGAGTACCGTACAATCACTAACTGTTACTACAAACCGCAACTCTGCAGTTGAGGAGATTAAGTGATCCCAGCTGCAATCGATCCAAGAAAAAATCAATAAAGTAAAAAATTACAGAGGAGAGAAAAAATGTATTTTTTGAAGACAGTCACGTATTTATTTATCACTGGAAGAAAATTAACGTTTATTCCCTGACTATTCATACACTGAAATAAAAATGATTTTATACAATCAACCCATCAAGCACGGTAAGGGCTTTAACCTTCCATTTGTACAACTAGGTATTTGTGCTATGGTTTGTATTAGTCTCTCTTTTTTTGGAGAAAGATATTTTATTGTTTTTAGATCTTAAAACTAGTAGATTATTCAAGATAACAATCATAGCTTAAAAAATATGATAACGGCAGATGGGTGCCTCAATTCTGTTTCGATTAGATGGCATCGCTCTAGTCCTGTTCAGTCGAATGGTAAGTGCACGCGCAGCTTGCCACAGGTGGAAACTCAAATTATAATAGAATAATAGAACATAAATCCTTTAATATTTTCGATTAAATGGCACCGTCGTCGTTATCGGGTGGTAAGTGCACACGCAATTTGCCTAAAACCTATATCTCACCACCAACATGTCTAGTAGTTTCAAATGTTTCAATCAGAGGTCAGAGTATGAGCAATTAGATCATATCGAGTTAGTATGTAAAGTGACTGATCCTCCACGTGTGCATCGAGGCGTAAAAGAAACGCCAAACGTTCATCAGAGCGTTGTCTATAATGCAAAATAGTTCATCTTTAAAAGTCTATAATTTCATTATAGTTACGGTGGCTTAATTAACGATAACTTTTTTTCGAGAAAAATAATTACAAATTGAGCAAACATCTGAATACATTTATTAAAATTAATGATAAAATTCATTGACTAAGCGAAATTTAAACTGGATAGTATCCCTAGTATGGATACGGATACACCCTTAATTCAGTTCCCTTAATGATGCAATGAATTATTATTTAAATTGCTTTCAGTAAAACCAACCTTTATTTTAACTTCACTTTAAAAAGTATGTATTAAGTAATTACTTCACTAACTTAATAATTATAGAATGCCATTGTCTAGAGTCTAGATATAAATAATTAAGAAAGAATTTTTAGAAAGCCTTAAAAAAAAGCTGCCGATCAGTAAGACAAACATTTAGGCTATGTAATTCAAAGACGTTGTAGTTCAATAGCAAGATGTTCTTATAAGGTCATTGGGTAAAAGAAAAGTTTGTAGAAAAAAGTCAAGAATAATGAATTGCGTGTCGGAGGAGTATTTAGTTTTTCCCATGGCTAAAGAAGATACTCACCCCGTGTGACTATATCTGACCCCGTGACACAGTTCATTCATCCTAACTATCATTGCGTTCGTAACAAACCTTGGCAAACAACTTTCATCTTTCTTTAATACAAAAAAATCTTTTCTATTAATATCACCTGATAATTAACCTTGCTGAAAACAGTTCTAAAGACTTTAGCACAGCTATACAACCAGTTCTTTCGTATGTTAAAAAGACCAGGTCTAATGGAGTAAAAAAAGAGCATAATAGAAGAGAAAGTAGACTATAACTAATTTCTTTTGGAAGAACTACTCGAAAAGAAGAACTAGACTAGATATCTGCAACACCAACCTTAATCTAAAAGAAGATTTTAGAAGACTTTTACCTTATATATAATTATATTTCATACTTAGATAAAAAGCAAGTTTGAAGTAGTGAAAGTTAAAAAAAAATTAAACAACCGTCGACTTCTGCTAACAGGAAAAATAAAAAAAGCTAATTTTTAAAACAGTCAAGGATAATTTACACCTCACTATGGAAACAAATTAAAGAGGAAAATCTTTGGTCTTTTAAAAATCTTTAAAAAATCTTTTAAAAATTAGCTTAAAAGTGTAGTAGGACAAAAAATCAAATAAGCTAAATTGCTACACAAATGTTAGAAGAACATATTTTTTATTTAAAGAAACAACTATTTACTTAGAAAATTAGGTAGAAAATAAAAAGTTCAAACTTAGAGATAAATATACAGGGTGATCCAAAAAATCTTCTTCCAAAAAATCGAAAACGGCTTAATATCTCCGGTTATAATTGAGATATTGAGTTCCGGTTTGCGGGTATCTGTATCATTGATTAAAAACTACTTTAGTGGTGGGTAATCATTTTTTTTCGCCATGTTGGTTGCCACCATATTGGATCCAACTTTGAAATTTTAAATTGGAACACCCATAAAGTGATACATTTTTGGAAAGGTCTTAAAAAAAGAAAACATTTGTCGCAAACCCGAGCTTTCTATCTATTCCCGTTCCAAACTGGGGGACACTCAAAGTGTACAAAAATATAATTTTTTTATTTTCAATAGTTTAGTAAGGTAAAAAAAAATCGGTCCAAGACAACTTAGATCAACATTCTCATACAATCTAGGTCACAGATCCCGGGGAGCATATCTAGTTATCAAGTTGTAGTTTTCCGAGATATCGATGAAATAAATCTGATTTTTTGAAAATCAAAAACAAAAAATAAACACCCACCTGTTGTACACATTTTAAATAATACAATTTAACTAAGCATCACGTAGGTTTATCATTGAAGCGAGCGTAATACAATAAATATTTAACATTATATTAATATTTTATGGGATCTGCGACCTATAGATTGTATGAGAATTTTAGTCTGAGTTGTTCTGGACCGATTTTTTTATATCTTACTAAACTATTGAAAATAACAAAAAAAGAGTAAATATTTAAACATTGAGTGTCCACCATTTTGGAACGGGAATAGATAGAAAGCTCGGGTTTGCGACAAATGTTTTTTTTTAAGACCTTTCCAAAAATGTATCACTTTATGGGTGTTCCAATTTAAAATTTCAACGTTGGATCCAATATGGCGGCAACCAACATGGAGGAAAAAATTATTATCCACCAATAAAGTAGTTTTTAATGAATGATACAGATACCCGCAAACCGGAACTCAATATCTCAATTATAACCGGAGATATTAAGCCGTTTCCGAACTTTTGGATCACCCTGTATATTACGTGGCATTAGTTTACGCAGCGGCCCCACTGACCAGCAACATGGTTACAAACCATGTTGCCAACTAGTTCGCCACAAACTATACATCGTCAGTTTATAAACAGAAGTCTTTGTTAAAGGACCTAATTGGTTGAGTTTACGATTGAACTATAGTACACTAATGTTGATAAGCTAGTTGCCAACTTTCTAATGTTGAAAGGTCTAGTTTGTTGTGTTTATGATTGAGCAACTAATGTTGAAAATCAAATTGCCAAAAGTGCAGGCCGGCAAGCGCCGGTCGATACTACCTAAAGTTGCAACTTTAACTAGCAACATGGTTGGCTAAAATACCAAAATTTACTCTGAAATAATCGTTCTAGCAAACACACAATACTCTCATACAAATAGTGATAATGAATTTAAACTCCCATAATATCTAATTTAATATTAAACATATATTTTTTTTTTCAAAACCCTATTGAGCTTTCTTTTGGGTGCTTGGTCAAATTTTGGGAGGAAAATAATTTCTTTTGATACCTATGAAAGTTCGTACAGTATATATTAAAATGGCTTAGTTACAGATTAAACTTTGTTTATGGCTCATGTTATCCCGAGTAATGGCCAATCAAAATTGAAAAAAGAGTAAATAAATAAAATTGGCATGATAAGGCTTGAAGTAAAAATAAAAACATTTGGCATCTACTCGATATCCTCCTTTAAATTATGAAATAAATAAAAATTGGTAAGCATTGCTCATCTGGTACCAAGATAAAATGACCACCAGATACCTGAAAATCAAAAATAGCTTAACAGAACGCTGTAATTTAGATTAAGGAAACAGTTTCGTCTCGATGAGGACATATCATTAATAATTCTTCCCATATGCTGAATCTAGTGCAGTCGGATATCTTCGGCATGAGTCACATTGAGCTACATATTATCATTTTATTTCGAAAAGAAAAAAGTGATATGTATAACTGATTTTGTGGTATAATTTGTCATTAAGAATTATTAGTCTTTTTGGTGTAATGAATCAGAATATAAAAAAAGGAAGATATAAAAATTTTAATAGGTATAATAATTACGTATTTATTTGTCATATCATAAAATTAAAATAACATTTCGTTTCGAAGCACGGGTATCTAGAAATAAAATAAAAGTGATACCATATTAGCAAAATATACGAGTACAATGTACAATATAACTGCTATAATACTCAAAGATTTCTTGTTTATTGTTGATATAACACATTATATGGATATGAAAGGATATAACAATAATTCGACACAGAGTCAAACTAACAAAAACAATTTTTATTGTATAAAATAACGATTGTCGTTGTTTGTTATAACAAAAAACTAATCATAAAAAATGATACAAGCAACAAAAAAATGGAAATAAAGTAGAAAATAAAAAAACAGAGCAATGACCTCTTTATAACGTATAAGCAATCTATGCATTACATACTACACTTTATTTTTTTCCTCATATTTTTGTGCTTTCTTTTTTTCAAATCCCCAGACGTAATACATACTTACAGAGTAATAATTTTTATATCAAATAACCTATTTGTTGTCAGTTTAAAAAGAAACATTGTAACTGTAAAAAATAGAAGTAAAGAATAGCTAAAAGCTGAGAAAATAAATAACATGAAAGTCTCGGAGCTAACAGAGGTATATATTAATAACTCTTAATCAGGTGTAGTAAACTGTAAATAGAACATTAAAACCTTTATTTTTTTAAAGAAATATGGTGTAACAAAAACCGAGATTATGTGGAACTTTTATATTTTTTACATGAGAAAATTGATCAGATTATTATCCAACAATAGTACATTACGCGTCGAGTGTGAAAAGTAGCATTTTGCATGCGAGTGTGGAGTTTACACCCGAGCGACAGCGAGGGTAGTAAAACCACACGAGTTGCGTACCGTACTTTATCTACGATTGTTAGATTTTAATAATAAATGCAGAAAAAAAGAATAAACTTCCTGTATGTAAGCTCGTATTTCTCTTTTGATAAAGATGACATCAATTCGTTAGGAGATATTAGGTTGTATTTTGTGCGCCGGATTAATTATTTCGGAAGGCGTATTATTCTCCTCATATTCTTCATAATCACTTAAATCACTCATTGATTTTCACAAAAAAAAACTTGACACAAACAGTTACTTTTATTGTTACTTTTATATAAACATCAAATTAGTTATGTTAAATGTAAACAAACTCGCTAATCGTGTGTAAAGTTGAAATATTCTTCTTCTTTTCGTCACTAGAGTGAAAAAAAAGAGGAATTGTTCAAAACTATGAGAAACGCATGCGCAATTAATACAGGTGTGTAAAGAATCATTTTCTACGAATCTAAACAGAGATAAAATGTTTATATTACGTATCAATCGTAGATAAAATATTATATAGCTTCCAAGCTTACACAAGGTAACGGAAGCATTTCAATAATCATGAATTTTGCTTCCAACTCACCGAAGTGAACCCTCAGGGTTAAGCTCCCAGAGAGAATTCATCCCTTTTAACATATTTTATTCCAGATAAGTGATTTCATGCTAGCGCTTCTCTATTCGTGAATGTAAAAGGTCAAAATAATGTCTCTTTCGGGAAAGAATGCAAGGATTGTGCGCGAGGATTAACTTAGTCTCACGTTAACTAATTATTGAACTATCGACAAAGGACAGCGGTTATACAAATCCTGGTAGGTCAAAATCAGCTAGTATTATGGAGTACGCATTTCTACACACACCTGATTTGCTATAACCACTGAACTTATTATTCCACAAGCATTCATACCGCTGATAAGCTTCGAGGAACTTTGACATGTCACCAACCACTTGACATCTCCACTACTTTTCTACACACACACACACATTCTCCACTTCTCTACTTTGACATCTCACCACTTAAATTACATAGCTTACCGCAATAAATAAAAGTCTAAACTAACAACCTATAATGGTTTGCTTTTTTTAAGAACCACTATAATTATATTATTGTCTAGTTTAAATGAAATTGTTTTCTCTTCCGCACTTCCCTTCATTCAATCTTCCTCAAATTTTACACATAGACACAACTAAGGTGAAGAATACAGAAGAAGAAGAAGAAGAAGAAGAAAAAGTTAAAAATAAGACCGGTTTCAAAATGGTATTTTTATATTAATTATTTTCATTAACACCCATAACTTCATAGGTGCATTTGGAATCACCAGCCAGATCGGCTGAGTTTTTTTCTTTATGCTGCCTTTTCTATGTCAAAAATTATTTACAACTGGATTTTAAAAAGGTCAATGACAGCAATATAATATCAAATTATTTGTCGTCTTGCATTTTCTTATTTATAAACAATAATCCAGAGGTCAACGGTCAGACGAAAGCTGATTTCCCGAATTTATTTGACCCAAAGACCTTGGCTAGGTTAAATTATTAAAAAAATAAACAAAAAATTATAAAAATATTTGAAAACATAATTTAATTAAGATTCTCCTTAAAAGGAAACACAATAATAGTATACACAGCTCAAATTCGCTGTGGTTAATTTGTTTCCTTAATTTTTTTATTGATATTGTAAAATTCAAAGCTCGCAAAATCTTAATACAAATAAATATGCATAATTAATTAATGTTAAGGAAATTTTTATTTTTATTTAATAAATAAAAAAACATATTTTTATAAGTCTAATTAACCATTTTAATATAATAATATAATTTGATAATTATTACTTATAATGATGTTACTATTAATCAAGTAAAATAATTATTATACTTAATTCACGTGTAATTTATTTACTTTTAAATTACGCTAAGAAGACTTCAATGGTCAAATTGTGTTCTTTTTCATTGTATCGTGGACAATTCGGCCCATATCGGACAATGTACGGCATCTATATCGAAGGTGTATATGTACTTGATATAATGTGAAATTAAGTCGGTCAATCCACTAATTACTGTATATTTGTGTCGGCTTTAATCAGCCCCAGAAATAAGTAATTATCTATAAAATAATATTTATATGTATATAATAAAAAAAAAAACATGAAAACCCGCATTCGAAATATTGTTAACGCATTGTTTTTGGAAATACATAATGTATGAAAGTTTCAGCTTTTTAGCTGGTCGAAAAGTTTATTATTACAAAATATTTACCTCGAAAGTATGTGAATTTAAATAAAAGCGTAAAAATATAGCAAAAAGTAATAAGATTTATTAGAAAGTGCGGTAGAGTCTAAAATTTAAAGATAGATTCTCAATTAACCAGTCATATATAATGGCATCAGTATAGAAAATAATAGTTGATGTTTTTTTGTCGATAAAAATATGTAAATCATGTTTCGCAATATTATATACTTATTAAACAAATAAATAAATAAAATTGACAAAGACAGAATGTATTAAAATAGCATATTAGGTCTTACTAAGCAAGGCCGCATATTTTAACACTGCTTTCAAATATCAAGGACTGATAATAGAGTAAAGCTCTAAGTAATATGACAGATAAGATACGACTGTGACATCAAACTACGATGTATTACTTATGTTTAACAATGGATGATATTGAATAGTTCAATCTAACTGTAATAACATTTGCTTAATTTATGCCAAAGCAAAGTAAGAATAAAAAGAGAAACTACAATGTAGCTATTCTCAAACAAATATTAATCTCTTGTATACGATCTCAAAGTTGTGTATTATGTTGTTTGACACATAACATTCTTTGTCAATTTTATTGACACTTTAGTTATAATAACGTTAGTCACTGATCAGATTACTAATGTTGACAAATTAATGTAGTGATTATCAGTAAATTGACGAAACCATCTCACATCTCGTTGAAAGTTACCTAATGAAATTTAACTTGGTATTTAACTGGGTAGTTAGGGCTAACACAGCTCAGGCTATTTTGGCCAGAAATAGAATTATCGCTGTGGCTTCTAAAACCCAAGAGTGCCCCAAATGTAATAAAGATTCGAATACGCCCAACCACTAACGTGGCCTTTATATGCTTAGGTCAATTCAAAAGACGCATTATACAAGATATTGGGTGGACAGATATTACCAGGCTAGTGAATTAATTACTACAAATCAACAGCATTTGAGCAAGATAGAGAAAAGCCTTAAGGGACATTTTAATCTTTGGAGAATGGAGAATTAAACAATGGAAAAGTATATCCACGCCAAGACTGTGTTTAATAAAGTCTATATAATAATAATAATAATCTTCTCAATGTCTCAGCCTTCATCAGTGCCGGAATGTAGAAGAAGTAGAGTTACATTTACATTATATAAAAATGAAAAGTTAATGATTGGGTCCAGTCTACTTCGTGATGGAGATCAAGGTAAGACTCTGATGATGACCATATGAAGACTGAAAGCTGCTTTGTAATTTAAAATAAACTAATTACCTAGTTTCCGTGGAGAGACAATTTAAATGATTTATTAAGAAAACCACCATATAGACGCTCCTATATCTACAATTAAAGACAGTTGGGGAAGAAGGAAAAGCCATCTTCAATAGCTGTGATGATTGACAGTTACCAGCTAGATAAATAAAATAATATAGTTTAATATGAGTAACTATTATTAATAAATCTTTGTTAAGGATAAGGAAATACGACAAGTGTACCAGAGTAAGGTATGAAGTTATACTGAGCTTATAGGAACTTGAGTGGATTAAGCAATTTCAGCAACAGGAAAAAATGTATACCCTATCTTCATCAGTAGGTTAGGTACTATTCCAAAAAGAGAATTAAACGAAGGAAATTAACCATCCTCAGGTCTAAAGGTAGACTAAACAGACCACAAGACAAGGGGTTAAAGAGATTTATGAATCTAATTCCGAACAGTTAAACGAAATTGAAGGTGACACCGACCCCGCAACGTGTAAGACACTTGAAGGAAATTAGTTGTTTACGTTACAGCTAATATTTTCCGGTTCATGGTTCGCTACGCTTCACGGCACTTCCAAAGCGACCTCACGCACAGCTTCCTATCTAAACGATAAATACCTGTTCTTTGCCTATACACATAACGTAAATTACGAAATCAAAAATAAAATTCACGAATAAATACAACGTTTTTTTATAAATAATACGTTTTTTAATAAATATTTTTTTATACGTATTTTTATAAATAATACGTTTTTTTTTTACAAAAAAAACGTAATTTATATTATGTAAAACGCACAAAATCCATTAATAAAAACAAGCACAAAAGTCTTCTTTTGGAATGCTATAATTCGTTAATTGAATGTACAAGTATAAACAAGCTTATCTAATTAATATCATCCATGAAACTAATGGAACAAAAAATTGTGTTACAAAACTAGACGTAATTCACTTATCGAAGCCAGCGAATAGGCAAACGTTTTCTTAACACTCAGTATTGTAATGTCTGATAGCTTTGGTAAAAGCACATACCAAGCGTTTTGTATTGATACAAACATCTAATTTCAGTAGAGTCAATAATACCCCTAGTTAAATATACAACTTATAACTAAATTACTAACATGGGACAAGGAGAAATACGCATGGAAGGCTCGTAACGATAACACATATCTATATTTTAAAACGTTCAATCAACCGCCTCGTACAGAAGGCCAAGAAAAACTTAATGCATGACTTCAGACAGGGGAACATCATAAGTGTGGTCCTCAATTTTAAACGTAAAGTTAAATGAACAGTGAAGGAATAGAGGAAGACCAGGAAGAAGAAGGAACAAGGCACTACAGTAAAATTAACTAAAGTCTTGACTTTTGACACTAAGATTAGCCAACCTAAATGATGAAAAAAATAAAGCCACTAGGCCTGTAGGAGGGGTGGAGCCGATGACACTTTTGTTTGCCTATAGTTGGCCCGACCTTCTAGGATTCAAAATCCTGACTTCTCATTGGCTTCCCACGGATTTTCCCGCCCTGCCAAAAGTCAAAACTTTAGATAATCTGACTGTAAGACCGATCCAAATGCGGATGAGATGGCCTGATGAATTAGAGAGAAGACCTCAGGAAGATGGAAGGGATGTGCTTGTGGACAATGGGCTGGGATAGAGGTGAATTGAGGCGTGTTATTGGTCAAGTTCAAGCCCTACAAAATTTATAGCGCCAAGGTAAGTACTAGGATAAGTAAAGTTGGACGATAATAAAGAAAAAAAAAAATAAAGCCTTTGCTTATAATTAGAAAATTTAATTAGAACATTAAGTGTGTACTTACTAGCACTAAGTGACTTTTTTCCTTTTTGCTCACTATAAATAACTTACGTGTACTATAACCATAAAAAGACAGAGGTTATAGTAAAAAATATATTATTAGGAAAATCGTGTTGTTCAGGTTTAACTTACTTAATCCTCTCATATTTAATGCTCGAGTATAAAGAAATATTCATAAATTGTTTCGACCGACCTTTTTTGAAACTTGTATAATTCAACATAACAGCAATTCTTTTAGTAGACGATTTTCGCCCATTTTAATAAGTAATTCTCAATGAACCGATAATTCCAATAGTTTAGTTTATCAGTTTAAAACTGGCATTAGCATAAACTATAGTAAGGATATATTCTGTACCCAACGGGACGACAGATAAATCTAAATCAGGACGATAATAAATATTTAAAAATAATATTTCAATGGTGTTGTACGCAAGGAAATAATTCTGGACTAGCTCTTTTCTTTTACTTCTAAACTATATTAAAGTAACATCAGTCAACGTCATTTACTTAAAAATCTTTTCATTCCCTCCGCTATACCATTCATTTTTTTTTTTTCTTTCTTTATTCTTTGAGAAATTTTAAACTTCCTATCATAATTCCCTCTTTTTCCTAATAATTTATTTTTTTATATATACTTCCTTTTCCTTATTCTTCTGAAAGAGTAAAAGAAAATTCATTATACAACTTTCAAAGAAAGGAAGAAAAGAGTCAAGTTTAAAAAAAAAAATTATAAAAAGGACACTGTTAATTAATTTTGTTGCTCAATTCCATCGCGACCCCCCCCCCCCCCCCCCCCCCCCCCCCCCCCCCCCCCCCCCCC
>KZ651147.1:588385-614190 GCA_001010745.2 Gerris buenoi | reverse complement strand
ATATATATATTTGTGTTCTACTCTTCAGCAGCTTCCATTTGATACCCCACTCAAATATTTAAAAAAATGTAAATTTTTGAGTTTACCACATTTTTTTGAATTGCGCATGCGCAAATCTAATTATGGACTTCTGTATATTTTTCCTCTGGTTGGGTCAAAAAGTTGCACCAGGGTTCCAAATTTCAGCACTTTCGCTTGAACGGTTCGGGCCCTATGAACCAAAGAGCGACGGACAGACGGACACATCACCCTCGGCATAAGGGTTTTGAGAAGTATCTACAAAACCCTAAAAATTAAAATACTAACAACCTTTACTTTTAAATCGTCTGAGGTCAGAGTCTATAAAAATTAGATCCCTCGGAAGTAACCGAGTGTATAGCGAACTGAGTTCGGTAGGCCCGAACTCATTTCGGCGAACCAAATTCTAGGGGATACTATCTACACACAATAGAGAGTAAAATACCAACAACGGTTCGTCCAAAACGTCAGTTTCTATCTGAATGCGGTCGATATGAGTTCTTCAGAGTTTGCATATAGATAAGTTTGCAGCTGCAGTTATTGTTTTAGATGAGATGGGTGTTCTTTACTAAAATCAGAAGGGATCCGAGTGGACCAAGATGAGGTTTACATGATTCTCAAACTCATCTTGTAAGTCAAAAAAGAGTGAACTGTGAAAAGGAATATAAAATTTATTTAAGAATGACAGGTTGAATTCGCTTATTTATTAGATATTTTGACACCCCATACATCAAAGCAAGATACTCATATGGCTTTAATAATATCGTTGAGAAAAGAAGGGTTTATAAAATTAGCACTATACTTATTAAGACATTATAGCAACGAGTAAAAAAACAAACAAATAAGTCGTACCAGCAACCCGAGATCATACTGTTGGGAGGGCAAGTGGTGGGATGGTGCTTGCTTTAAAAAATAATTTATTCAATGATAATAATATTAAAATTTTGTTTGAACAATTATCTGGCTTTGAGTTAATTAGCATTCTCACTGAGTGTAATGTATCTCTCGATTTACTGCCAATATATCTACATTTCAACGGTTGGAATCAATATTATAATGATTTATCACATTTCTTGTTAGAAAACCAAAACCTAAAAGCACAGTAGATGTAAAAAAAAAAAAATAAATAAATAAAATTAACAAATTATATAGTATGTTTGTACACCTGTATATGCGTGTATATATATGTATATGTATATACATGTATATGTCTATTTATGTATACGTGTATGTGTGGTATTTTTAAGAGTTAAATTTTATTGTTAAAAGTTAAAGTTTATTTATATGTAAACAAAACCACCAATCATATTCAGTTTGGTACGTTATTTATTACATTATCTATGCATGTTATTACTAGTTATATTATCTATACGATGTTACTAGAAAAAATTAAACTTTGTAACAACTCCCAGCTCACGGCCAAGGCCAAGCTGTGTTGTGTTTATTTAATTATTTTACAATGTAAATTAAATATGTATTTATTCAATAAACATCTAATCTAATCTAAATAAGTCGTTCCGAGGTGCAACGTTAGCGTCCCCACTGACTAAATGCGGAAGCTTATGCGTCTCCACACAGGCGAATTCCATGAGCTCTGTCGGCGAACTGAACAAATGTTTTCTAACCCCATGGAAGACCAAGTTCAACAAGAATTTGGCTAGATAACCTTCACACACTGACAAAAATAGTTCTTTCGAACCAATATCGCCGAACCAAATTCCCATGTGTATACCCCACTTTAAAATTGGATAAATTCAATTCCGACGTAGAGAACCCACCTAATTACAATAATAAGAAATTTTGTTACTCTCGGAGTAACCTTAATTTGATTGCTTAGGCGTTTATCAATAAATTCTAGTTTTAATTCATACTTAATATAACCACCAACCACACACTGGCGACCATAGTTCTTGCGAAACCAAGATTGGCGAAATTCCCACGTGTATACCCAACTTTAAGATTGGGTTAATTCTGACACTACGATCCCCATTCCCTATTTACAATATCAAGAAATTAAATTCACCAAACTGCAAGTTTTATTGATCACTGATCACTGTTATATCAAAACATATTTAGATAACCACCACCAAGTTAAAAGTTAATATTGTAAAACAGATCAAACTCACATTATTTTCAAGGCTGAGAAGAGACGATACTTTCTTGAAGAATCCGCCGCCTGATGAGTTATCTGTAGAATGCTTCTTCTTGCGACGTCCCGTCATACTGTTGGTATCCTTCATGTGTTCGACCACTGAGTTCTGGAGCCGGCTACCGACCGCAAGAAACGCCCGGCGTCACTCGCGTGATTCTACACCCCCACCAACCCACAAATTAATAATTATTAAACCTATTAACATAATTTTTACTTATCATAGTTGAATGGCTTCATAAACTTACACTAAATTATGCTAGGAGAAAAATAACTTCAGTGCATGTGTCTTCAATCAATTGATAACACAATGTGTACAAAATACATAAACTATTAAGATAAAATGAGGTAAATAACCTATAAAAAATTTAAAAACCATATAATATGTAATAAATAAGATAGGGATATTAATGTAGATAAATAAATAAAATTAGTAGTGAGTCCGAAACTACAACTTCCATAATTTTAATTTTAAAATATGACGAAGTCATGCATACAACCTTATCCAAGTATGCAGTAAAATGAATCCTATTTTCAAGAACGTAGAACCCGTAAGAAAAGCTATAGAACTTTGAAAGGTATAGGTTAAAAGATGATAAATAAATAATAATTCTAAGTACATAAGTCTAATTTTACTAAAAGATGGGTTTATATATATCCCCGCATATAATATAAGACCGAAGATATATCTCTTCTTTATATTTCTTTCTTCTTTTAAAAAATCTACTTTAAAGGAATTCCCTATTTGGGTAAATTAAAATGGACACACTCAAATGGAGAATCATTTCCTGATTAGACTTGATAAGATGTTTAAAAATTTTTGTTTTGAATAATAGTGGTTTTGATACTTCTCAATAACTAAATTAATTCAATATTGGAAAATTATTTAGATATTTTGTGAGTTACATTACATTACGCAGCTGGCAAACAGTTGGGCTGTGAAGTTGAAAGTTTCACTTCTACAATAAAACAAGTTTCAGTAGGGAGTTATAAAGATTGTATTAATAATTAAACCATCATAAATTAATAGGTATTTACGCAACTAGAGCAGTAAGGGCGTTATTAAAGGCCGAGGGCGAAGTTTAAAAGCACGAGTGCGTTAACGCCTGAGGCCAGTCATAGCGCTTACTGCTCGTGGTGCGTACACTATTTTATCGCCCACCACATGTAAACTAACTTCAAAAAACTATTTTTCCGTAATCTTCAAAAACAATAAACGCATATTAAGGTTAAATCATTACCAAAACAAACCGCAGTTATAAAAATATTGATTGTTTACAAATTGAACAGCTGACGCTGAGTACTACTAGCGCTTCCTGCACGCCGCGGCCCGGCCAGGAAGCGGCCGCTTCTCGAACTAAATTAGCGGCACTGTAATGGATAAACCATACATTATTACCAGCCCTAGGGCTGTAATATGGAACATTACCTCCTGCTCAGGACAGCAATGTTTACAAGTGGAGGGGGAGGGCGATAAAAGTAATTAAGTCAGCTAACACTCTGAAGGTGTAAATCAATGATTTTGTTTTTCTTATGATTGGGTGAAAAAAAGAGAAAATAAAAACAGTTAATTATGTTTAGAGTAAACGCAAAACATACAAATGTATTCATTTACTAGACAAGGCAGCAAGTTATATCGTGGATTTTTTTTTTTTTAAAAAAGAAGAAATAAAGTAGAGGAAAATAAAAGTGTGACGCCATATTTAATAATGGACTGCTCATAGCTAATAATAAAACAAACAGCTTTATTAATCTTAACAGCCACTCACATAAAGAAAATCAAAATGAAAATTAAATATTACAATCAATGAATTAACACTAGCAAACACAATCAATCGATATATCCACCCACAAAGTATCTCTTTTTGATAAAACAAATAAAACAAAATTTGATGAAAGAAACAGATAGCAGTTAAAACAGATGCTCATTGATGAGATAGTCCTAACGAGAGACCATTCATCGACAATAAAGGTCAAAAAGACCGCAGAAACAGAGCTTCGTTAGGAAATCACAAATGCAGAAACAAGCTGCGGTGCTGACAACAAACGCTTTAAATTTATTTTCCCCAATCAGTCTGTTACCCGTATCTGACACTTTCAGTTCATTGATTTCAAACAGACGACAATGATAAAAGACTTTGCAAGAGCTTGCGGTTATCTATAGATAATGGAACTTTTGATAGATTTAAATAAATAAACAAAAGATTTTTTATATTCCATTTTTATCAGCATATATCGGATAAACTCGAACCAAATATGTAGGTGTCAGGTCAGTGAACTTGAGTGAATTCGATACCACTCAGATGCAGAACCCTAATCTTCCTATAAACACATTATCTTCCCTATCAATACATGTTACCAGTATTTGAGTCAGATGTAACGAGAGGGTAATTTACAGAAGGGAGGGACACACTAGCCATTATAAGCGTATCCTTGACACTAAAATGCGTTTGTTTTAAACAAAAATGGTTTTAGATGGGGAGAATGTAGTTAAATAATTGCGGTCTGGACAACAAGTAACAAAAAAAAATGTTTTATCTGTCTGTTTTAGAAAGAGAGGCTAACTAAGGAAATTGTCACAGGAAACTGAGCGTCTAGTTAAAACCCGGCCCAGTTTAAAAATTGAGTTAATTAACTGCGGTGTGGGCACGACTCTGCAGCATTTAGTTTAGCGAGTTTGCGCAATGTTCAGCCAAACAAAACTCTTCTCCTAGTTTCAACTCAGTCTCGGTCTCTAGCACGGCGTACAAATTGTATTTAGAGGGAAAACCGTTTCAATCCTTTGGAGTTTCCAAAACAGCGGTACCAAGTTTCAAGTTATTTCAGCTATTTTGTCATCTGCAACTTCCTGCTGCAGAGGTTTTAAGTTAATATTGGGTGCACTTAGTAGTTTTGGCTGAGATTTAGGATTTTAGCGTGGAGTGCGGAGAATAGCAATGTTTAAAAGTTTAAATGGTACAATGCTTAAGCATGAGAAAAGGCTTATTAAGAGTTTTAAAAAGTGGTTTTGATTCTAATAGGACAGACCAGACAATCAAACCATTGGCTATACAAATAAAGTCGTGCTTTTAATTTGACATAAACCCTTTAAATGGGCCAACAACTTATTTTAAAAGTTATAAATAAATGCAGTAATGCATTCACAAAAAAAAAAAATACAATACTACGAAAGATTGAAATCTGCAAGCAGAAAAATTGTATAAAAATCTTAAATGCAGTGGACGACATAATATTACAACACCAAGTCGATTATAATACAGTGGACGTGGACGACATAATCTTAAAACAACACTAAGCCGATCGATATAATACAGGGGACGACATAATCCCAAAATACTAAGTGATCGATATAATACAGTCGAAGACATAATCCTTAGACACAAAGTTGATCGATATAATACAGTGGAGCCATAATCCTAAAACACTAAGACGATCGATATAATACAGTGGAGGCATAATCCTAAAACACTAAGTGATCGATATAATAGTGGAGACATAATCCTAAAACACAAAGACGATCGTTATAATACAGTGGACAGCATAATCCTAAAACACAAAGTCGATCGAAAAGGAAAAACAATAACACAAATGTATTATAAGTGGTTTTTTCTTTAATTAAGGGTCAGATATACTAAAGTTTGCCTTAAATGAAATATAATTGCTAGTTGAAAATAAATTTAGTTCATAAGTGCTTCTCACTATATACAAATACATAAGCTTTTACTACGTTAAACAAGTTAACCTAACCAATAAGTATATCCTTAAACTTAATATTGCAAGTAAAAATAAAGCAATTAACAAAGAGACTCTAAGTACTCAATAGAAAATTTTAAACAAGTACAAGTATCATTACAATGAATTATTTTAAACTTTAAAAAGGAACATTATTATAAGAATTGGAATTGTTTTTAGACACAAAACTAAAGAATAAACTTGAAGGAAACGTACAAAGAAATTAAAACTTTTAAGACATTGTTCAACTTTATTAGAGTAAGAAATTCAAGAAAATAAGCACCTTTAAAAACGTGTTTGCTCTTTTAAAGAAAGAAGTTTTTTTGGAAACTATACTCTGAAAAGTACTTAAATACTTGATAACTAATTCTAACACATGACCTAGCAAAATAGACAAAACAAAAATTAAAACTTCTAAAAGTAACAGAACAACAACAAAAGGTAAAAATACAAAACAAGACTCAACTAGTGCCTTAACGAAACTCTTCATACCTTTATGACTTTTAAATACTTTTAATAAGAAAGGTTCTAATGTATTCAGTTTGCTTGTTTCAGAATTCAAATATAAGAAATTTCACAAGTTTTTAAAATGTATGCATTTTATGTATGATTTTAAGTACTCAGAAAAAAATACAACGGAGATAGAGACTTGTAACTTGTGAAGATATTACATAATTAATGCTTATATATTATAAAATATATATATTTGCTTCCGAGCTTATCGAAGGTAACGGAAGCTATGCGATCGTTGTGAAGAGCGAAAATATTTTAGGTCTCCGATTTCAAAAATTCCAAGACAGAAATCCGTTTCAGACATCATATCAGGGATAATTTTTGGTTCCGCGTCTGTCTGTCGGTCTTAAAAACTACACGTTCAATTTTAATGAAATTTGGGTGGTAGGTCATAATTAGCCCATTGTTGGTCCCATATACGTTTTAACCTTCTGCGCCTAATTGTTTTTTAATTCCACAGGCACACAAACATACATTTATTTACACCTATAGCTTCAAAAGTACTAATCTGATTTGAATGAAACTTTTATAGTTTATAGAAAGTAACCCGAAGATAGCCCCAGATAAATTTGAATTGTCTACGTTCTTTAACTTTTGCTAAATTGATACTTCAATTCTTGTAAAATATCAAAACAATTTTGACACATTAAAAAAACGGGGAAAACAATTAAACCTATTAGACAATATTGGCTTATAAAAGAATAAATGCAATTAAGTACGTGGATATCATGCGAGGAAGCTATGTGCCACACCAATTGGCAGTCTATTTTAAAAAAGCTTTAAAATATATATTTGTTTTAGTTAAATCGAGTTGTCAAAAGTATTCGAGAAAATTGTTATTAAATAGAATCATGCAATAAGGCAGTACTGTAAAAGTAATTATAAGGTTTGTTCCAACCACACTTCAAACTAGTTTGAAACTGTCCGACGCATGCGCATTAGCAAAAAACGTTCTATTGTGGTCCGATGCGCATGCGTCGGACAGTTTCAAACTAGTTTGAAGTGTGGTTGGAACAAACCTATAATGTTTACAAGTCAAATACTGTTACTGAATACAGTTGATCAAATTACTGACACATTATTTGTAAATCTACATAATTACTGTTTCTTTAAAAAAATAAAAATAAAAATCTTAAAAGCTTCCATTTTTAAAAAGCTACATATTAATTTAACAATAAATATACCGGTCAAAATTACAGAGAAAATTATTACATAGATAAATTCTTAAGAAATTGTTCTTAAATTTAATAACTTGAAAATGTATAAGTTTTCGTTACGCAGTACATAATAATTAGACGCATATTTAGAAAATATTAATATTACTTATTACACAAGGTCAAAACCTACATGGAATATTTAAAATTACTATAATTATTATTTGTAGTAAGTGGCCTTGTTTTAACTAGATTATTATTTTCAACAAGTATGTATGTAGATTAGATAGCAAATTTGAAATAATAATTAATGACAAATTTAAGAATTATTTAAAGAAACCATTTTAAACTAAAAAAAAAAAAAAAAAACCTCAAGAGTCTCAACAAAGATATCTAAATTAATTAGTTCATCTGAAATATTTTAGTAAAAGTGTGTATATCTATCTATTTACATTTTACCGTGGAACAGCTTTTAATAAATAAATATTTATTTAAACAATTATGATAATACAAAACTGGAAAGAAGGTGTGTTATGAATGTAATGATACGATTAAAATATGTTTACAGAGAATTATTTAAAGATCATTATTCAAGTAGATCAATTATTCAAAGAGAGAAAGACCATTTAAAGATGATATCTTCATTATGCAAACTAATTTAAATGATTAAGATTAAACAAGTGCAATTGTGGCTTAAATTTTGTAAGCTCCGCAAAATTTCATACGAAAAATCAAATCTTGTGTTATGCATAATTACCTAGTAATGTTATTGAATATTAAAGAGTTATTTTGTATTTAGTTTCAGTTTAGGCTAGTTTTGGGTTCTGGTGAAGATTTATTTCAGCTGTTTGATCATGTGTTAGGGCGGGGTTGTCTGGAGGTTTAAGATATTAGTTGGTGATAATAGAAACCCCAAAGGTTAAAGAGATTAGGCCAGGTAGCAAGACAAGAAGAAAATAAAGGATTTTTATTTTTTAAAAAATTCTTAAGATCTCTAAGCGAAAACCAGGTGCAATAAAATCATATTCATATTGTACAACTTGTACTTTTATTTCTCATAAAAACTTTCAGAATATTCCAATAAAACAAGTGCATTAGACTACTCTAGATATAAAACATAATGATCAAATAACATTTAGACAATCCTAAATAAAAATTGCATTACACTAAAGCAGAATATAACTAAACAACATCAGACAACTCTAGACAAAATAACAGTAGACTAAAACAGAATAAAATCTAACAACGTACAGGCAATCCTAGACAAAATAGCATTAAACTAAAACAGAATATAATCAATCCACATTCAGATAATCCTAGACAAAATACCATTAGACTAAAACAGAATATAATCAAACAACATTTAGACAATCCTAGACAAAATAGCATTAAACTAAAACAGAATGTAATCAAACAAAATTTAGACAATCATAGACAAAATAGAAGAGACTAAAACAGAATATAATCAAACAACAAATAGACAATCCTAGACAAAATAGCATTTATAGCATCCTTGTTGTCTGAAACAGATTTCTGTCTTAGACTTTTTGGAATTGGAGATATAAAACATTTTTGCTCGATCACATACCTTCCGTTCTTTAAAAACGGAAGCAAAAATAAAATTTAGTAGTTAAAGAACGCGGACGTGATCACACCTTTGGTGAACACAGATCTGGGTTCAATTTCTACTGATGGTAATCACAGGTTTAAATAAGTTACTAGATTATTTCTTCGAATTTGACTTTTCCACGCTAATTAACTTTCCCTACTAGTTGATTATAACGTTAATTCATTAGTTTCTTTCTAACTTAATTATTCTGAATTAGTTAGTTAGTAACTAAACCAATAGATCTTTAAAAAAAAACATCGATATATTACTAATAAGTAATTGCTCAATATATAAATTTAGATAAGGTGTGTAGAGTAAAAAAATAAAACTAATATAACGCCACGTGACAACTTACAATTAAAAGAGACCAAGATATTCTCTGAGTCATAAACCTGTTGGGGGAATTATTAATTGCGATAAGCACACCTTCGACTTGAAATACGAGAAAAACATCAACTGATAAATTTATAACAAACGTAAGTCTCAAATAAAATTTATATTTTTCTTTACAAGTGATAGAATATTTAAGTATTAAACTAGAAAAGAAATAAAGAGGAGAAAAATAACAATAAAGCTAGAAATAGGATTTGTTTAACTGTTAAAGACTAATGTCATAATGTCTTAATAAAAAAAAATACCTTAAATCAATCGATGGCGATCAATTAATGGTAAAGATTTCATATTCAAGACACCTACAGTAATAAATAAAAAAAAAATTCATTATTATATTATACCTCTAATTCATTATCTATATTATACCTATTCTTACCTATTATACCTCTTATATTAACCATATTTTATGATAAACTAGCATCACGAGATAAAAAAGGCGTTATACAGAGTCCAACCTGATCGTTATACTGATCGTTATACAGAATCCAACCTGATCGTTATACTGAGTCCAACCTGATCGTTATACAGAGTCCAACCTGATCGTTATACTGACCAGATGATGACCTGCTGATGGGATGTAATAGTGAATTTCACCATTAAGGTGAGTAACTAGCTCATATTTTGAGCTACAATACTAAAAAAGAATCGTCAGCTGAGTGTCGTAAATAATTTAACGTTTTCAATAAAGTGGCGCCAATAAACATTTTTAAAATTATCTTTAGTCCTAATGTGAGAAAGTACAGAGAAGTAGATAGTATTATTGTTTTAGACATAAATTAAAAAAAAAAAAAATCAAAAATCAAAACCTAAACGTTTGAAGGTTACTTGGAATAAAAATAAATTTAACACAATATACATTTTAAAAAATTATATTCTTAGAAGGACAAATTATTCAGCTATTGTCGTACTCATAATATTTAAACCAATTCTACGAAAAATTCCACGTATTCAATAGGTGAAAAATTTCGTTCGAATAAAATATCTATTTTGTCCATAGAGATTTTTTAGTTTCATTTTCGTTGAAATTTAATAAGGTTTCTGTAAATTAGTTTTCTAAGAATGTTCAATTGGCGTAAGGAATCTTTTGATTGTTCTCAGAAATGATAAAACACAATTAAGAGTAATAGGAAAGGGCGGATGAATATTCTAAAATTTTGTTGGACTTCTTTTTAAAACAATTTACTAATTAATTATAAGATATATGTAATTCCTATCAAAAATAATTTGATTAGAATAGTTCCATGAATAAGTGGGCATTCCATGAAGGTGTAAAAATATGAAGGGGCTCATATGGCCACTGTATTCGAGAAAATATTAGTAACTATTTTCTTTTTTTAATTTAGCATACATTGCTAATTATTTAAAATTAAATAAAAACGCTTTTAAAAACTAATTAAATTAACAAAAATAAACTATTATAGTATTACTTAATACTAGCTAATTCTTAACCGTAGCATTAACTTAAGATTAGCCAAAAACAAATATACAGACCGAATTACACCGAATATAAGAGGCACCACATTTTTTAGCGCACAATAACACGGAAAAAATGCGTCCTAAATTGGATGCAATACCGTTATATAAATATATTCTATAAACTTCATACCAGAAATTATAAGGCTAATAAATGGAGTTATTAAAATCGAATTATTCACATTATACTGGTTTTATAAAAGAAGTAGGAAATTATTAAGGTAAAGAATAATAGTAAGATTTACATCGAAGGATAGAAAAAGATCACCCTAATTAACAAGTACATAACTAGTAATTAATAACCCTTTCTGTATTTAAGATTTTCTATTAATTTATTTAACACATTAGTAAGGAAACTTTGCATGATACAGTCTACTAGTCTATAAAGAATCGTGGAGAAACTGTTATAAGATTTAACCTGAAAAAGTTGATGTAAAGTGTGGTTTTATAAATTAATAAATTATAAGTAACCTGAACTGTTGGTTAAACGAGTATAAAAAGTGTATATTGTGCTTAATAAATCACAAACTTTCATCTGAATAGACAGAGCAAGTTTATAAAAAATAAAAATAAATAAAGGAGTGGTTATAAAAATCGTTATGGACATTTATAAAGACAGATGAACTGTTAATAAGTAGTACAAAAAAAATGGGAGTAAATAAAATAAGGGTGAAGTTTATAATAACAACTCAATGCTATTTATAGACGGTTCAGTGTAATATCCTATACAAGGGTAAGCTATACTAGGAAGAGGGTAGTGGACCCCCTGTGTACCGACTACAATATACAAAGATAGACAAGGAAGGTTCAAGGTCAATAAACTGGAAACTACCAGACAAACTACCTCAATACATAGAGTACAAAGCTATAATACAAGTCTAAAGTGAAAGTACAGACTCGACAAACTAACAGAAAAAAAACCAGGAGGACAAATATCTGCTGACAATAATACACTCCAACAAATATTTTATCCCCATAATTAAACAGTAGGAAAAAAATAATAAAATCACAATAATTAGAATCACAATTTCATAAACGAATAAAAAAATAATAAAAAAATACAAATTAGATGGAACAAAGAATGTGTACGAATAGTACGTAACCCTGACCTACGATTTACTTTAAGAATAACTGGATATTATTTATTTAGGAATTCAATTAAAATAAGAAGTTATAGTTTAACGAACTCACTAAGATTGATTAATAAGATCAAATAATAATGAAAATATAAAACAATCGTAATATTAATAAAGATAAATAATGGTAGGTATATAAGTTTAAGTGAAATAAATACAATCTATAGAAAAATGAATCTCTATAGATTATAGTTAATCTCAATAGATTCTCTAGAATTATAGATGATTAATCTTCCTATAGAGGTATAAAAATGTAGGTACATGTTTAGATTGTTACTCCGCCATGTTTTTTAGAATATAAATGGATACAGTTATTTATAAATTTATTTGTCTAAATAACTATTTTAAGACAAAGGGATGTTTAGTACAATGTACTTAGGGGCAAAAGAATATCACACTCTTTAATACTTTCTCTTTGATGGTGAACCCTTTTGAAAACTTTCGTTGAACCCTTTTGTGTGAACAAATCACACATCTGTTTAATAAGGGGAGTAACAGTCTAAAGAAGAGCCTAAATGTATTGGTCGGTATAAACTTAATAGTTTTGTATTTACTTTACAAAGCACATATTTAAATAATAAACAAAGATATCATATAAGAAGGAAAACAATATAAATAACAAATTATGGTAAATTTGCTAGAAAGTACCCATTCATTTCTATTATTTATCGTCGGGCATATTCCTAATTTTCTTTTTAATACTGCCAGATATAACCAGAGCTATGTGTCTACATTTCTAATATTTGTATCGTAAAATTTATATAAAAATATAATAATTTTTATACAATGGAAATTCTGTACGACAAACTCGAACTACATATTATTCATGGCAAGGCTGTTAAGTTATATCCACTAATATAAAAATTAATCGATTTATTTTTAAACACGTTTAAATAAATGTAGTTAACAGGTGGTTGTTTACATTCAAAACAATAAAAAGTAATAAAGTATTGTGGAAAGGTTACAAATAGCAGGTTATCCATTAAAAGTTAAATTTTTAGTAAGTAAGAATTTAGAATGTAAGGTCTCTTTTATATTTGAAGACAGAAAATAAAAATGTGTGTAATAAAAATCATAAATAATAAATTATAAAATAAATAATTATGAAACAAATATTCCATTAGAAGATATTAAATACTGAATAATTAATTAATAAGGTAATTTTTATGTTCGTAGTCAAACTACAATAGCAAATCAGGTATAAATTTATTGCGGCAAACAAAATTGATGATAAATAGTTGTTTGATTGTACGAGCTATTAATAGGTTTTAGCTATAAATCATAATAACGCCTTAACTAACGCCTTTAACTATAATGGACCACAATCAGTAAATTGAATTAGATAAAAATACTTAATTATACATATTACAAAACTCGTAGATTGTTCGAATGTCATAGATTGCTGAAGAATATTGTAATATATATTGAATATTGTAATATATATGTTAGAATTCTGTAGAAGATTATCTTTCATCCAATCTTAATTGCTATAAGCTCACTTATACTGTGTGTAAACTTAATTATTTTTACGAATACTACACTTAATTTTGTCAAACAGTATGTCTAATGTGTAAAAAAATCTCTGAAGAAAAATCTAACTTACGGACGAACTATAAAAACTAAAAGAAATGTTGGGTATTTATAGCAAATTAATCAAAAACGCACGCAATTAAAACACATTATAAAACTAATAAAAAAGAAAGCACAATTAACGCATATCCACAAAAAAGGTTTAATGTACAATGTAAATTAAATGAGACATTCGTAAGTAATTAAATTAAAACATTATTAGAGGATTCATTTAAAATCATTAAGGAGCATGTCAAAGTAAGACACACTTTTCACCAACGCGTTTATTCCGGAAAACATATTTTGAAGATGAAGATATCAGTAAATAAAAAAGTTAATTATGCTTTCTTTTTAAAGAAAAAATAAGCCATAAACTCAAAACAACAATAATAATAACTATTAAGAAAATATACATACAGCATTACGGTGTAACGTAGCAGCTTCAACTTTGTCGAAAGAAAAAAAAACTAGTTTAAGATCATATGGTTTAAATCGATTGTTACGGAATTGAAACGGTAACCGCAATTATTCCAAATACCTGATCGTTTTAATTTTTCTTTATTTATAATTATCACAATAATTCCACGTTTATGATATAATTTAATTTAACTATTTTATATAATTTGCGGATATTTTTGTAAAATACAATATTAAAGTAATAAACGGCAACCACAAATATTCCGAATTAACGCTTCGGACGACCTTGATAATATTATATCAATTTTACGTATAAACTCACTGATCTTTTTTAACAGTGAAATAACGCTGTATGAATATTTTCTTGTTAGAAAATTCAATAAAATAAAATAAATAATAACATTAGAAATCATACAACAAAAACAATAAATCGTATTATCAAAACAAAACAAATGATATTTTAATTTAAACAAGCTGGGCTTAATTTCCGTGTGCTATTGTCAGTGAAATAATAAACAAAAGATTATTATTATTTAATTATTAATGATAATAATAAAAAGGGAAAGAATGTATTGCCTAAAATCTAGAAGAACAGAATGCAGACAAGTGGGGTTTTAACCTGAATATAGAGATTTAAATATTTCAACTAAACAATAAATTTAATAGTTATTTATGCACCTAGGGAGTAAAGTAATTCATTATTCCCTGAGCGAAAAAGTTGATTCTTGAGGCGAAGCCGAAGGAATCATGTCCCTAAATCCCGAGGCGAAGCCGAGGGAATTAGACTTTTTAATTCCCGAGGCGTAGCCAAGGGAATAACGCTAATTAGCTCCCGATGCGAAGCCAAGGGAGATAATTATCGCGAAGGGAATAATGGCACTTTACTCACGAGGTACATACAATATTTTATCTCCTGTAGGAAGTAAATACATATTTTCGTTCATTGCACAGTTTTTATTTATTATTTTAATAAATAACAATAATTATTAGCACTTTTAATAGCAGATATAAGAGATTCAGTATTAAAAACAAATAAGAATTGGAATTAAACTCAAATAGAAGGTTACTTAGATGCAGGTTATAAACATAGATAAACATGGTCGTAAAAGCAGTGACGCCAACCTGATTTCAACATCTTCATTACATTAACCATTCATTTTCTACTATTTATAAAATAATTAAGTTGCAATCTTTACTTTTTCGCCCTACTTTACTTTTTCGCCCTACTTTTTACTTTTTCTCCCTACTTTTTGATTCAGGGATGAAAAGACCTGCTTTAGTCCCTCTAAACTAATTCAAAATCATAACTTTTTTACCCTACTGGAGATAAAAATTATTATTTAGAATTTAATTATTTCATTTTGTAAACTTAATCTATATATGTACATTGTACTTGAGAACCTCTTTGAACAAAAAAACAACAAAACATAATTATGTTTATGGGACATTAGCAATATTGTATTAAATTGAATACAAAGTATACAGTAAGGATTAACTGAGGATTAAAAAAAACATAGATTTTAACTAAAATACTGCATAATTAATAATTGAAAGAGTTAAATAAAAAAAAAACTTTTAATACAAGATTTGACTAGGTGACTTTTCCTTTATGCTTTTAATGGATGGATTTATGTATTTTATTGATTATTAATTTATGTGTATGATTTAACATTTATCTACTGTATAATAGATTATGTTGAAAAAATTAAAAATAATAATAATAATAGACAGTTGGGGTTCTCACTATAAATGATTTTGTAAAGTTAATAATTATTTTAAAAAGTGATTTAAACTGTAAAAGGAAAATATGTGAAAAATAAATGTATATGCATCTATCGAAGCAATATGTATTTATATTTTAAACAAAACAAAATTTAAAACATTTTTTATACACTAATTGAATAATATAAAATTATTGCCTATTTTATCATTTAATGACATTTACTAAAAGATATTTCATAGGTGGTCAGAAAACCTAATCAATTAGTGAAAGGTGTTAAAAAAATGGAATAATACTATGAAATATAAAATGTTTTGTGTGAAAAGAAAAGAAGTGAATCCCATTGGAAAAATCATTCTTCATTATTTATCTTTAATTTTGAAAAAGCAAGTTTAATTTTAAATAACTTTTTAAAAAAATTATTTTCAAACATTTTTTATTATTTTACAGTTTATGTGATGAAAAAGATACTTAAATCGAAATCAAAGTGATACAGAATGCGTTAGATAACATTGGATAAAGTAAGAAGAAAAAAAATTGCTTTGCTTACACTTTATGCAGGTCTAAAAAAACTTTACATTTTTAATGCTAAAGAGGTGGATCGAGAAAATAGAGAAGAGGCCTCTTCATGGAAAAAAAATAATTTATAACTGCGTCAGGATTTTTTTTCCCCGTACTACTTACTTTTTTGTTTTCAACAGATGGGTCGTTATTTATCTTACTATGGATAAAATGAATAATGAAAAGATTAAGCTGGCTTGAAAGATTTATAATTTTTACTCTCTTACCAAAAGAAAAAAATCTTATTATGAATAAAAGTGTTTCTAGCACATTTACAGTCTAAAGAAATTAAGCCCTGCTTGATAATTATGCAGTGACCACCTGTCATCTGCTTCAGAAGGTATGAAGATTCAGATGGCAAGTACGGATGCACCACTTGAATGGTACCCACAGTGGTCAGGTTATACACATAATAAGTTTGTTCCAACCACACTTCAAGCTAGTTTTTAACTGTCCGACGCATGCGCATTATCAACAGGAATTCAATTTTGGTCCGATGCGCATGCGTCGGACAGTTTCAAAGTAGTTTGAAGTGTGGTTGGAACAAACCTAATAATACATACATACTACGCATACTAATACATAATATAAAAAAATAATCATACAATACAAAGAAAGAATTTTACTGGTTATGCTATTTGGACATTACAAGAAATTTCAGAGATAAAAAAGCAATTAACAATCCTCGAGTTATCAAAGAAATTTACAAATACATAGTTTAATGCTACAAAAGGCTTTTAACCCATTAATAGACTTTTCTAAGTAAAATAGAACAATACGATATACACCTTGTTAATCTAATATCCAATTCTAATAATTTAATTTCATGAAATAACTTGGAGTACTTTACAAAATATTTATTAGAGTTAGTTTTTAGGTTGACAAAATTATTTTTTTCTCTTCTATATATTAAACCTATTAATGGGGTGAAAGTATTTCCATTTTTAAACTATTTGTTTAGAGACTTGGGTATTTAATTTTTCTTGTTTATTTTTTATATTTAAATACCTAATATAATTACTTATTTAGAACCCACAAGATACGTTTAATATGGTAAATAAAACTTCGAAAAATGTTATATGCCTTTATGATAAAAGAAAATTAATTAATGATAATAATATGTTAAAAGAAAATAACATCCAGTAGGTCAGAAAAATTCTTTCTTTAAATAAATATTGATTAAGTATTAAAATAATATATAAAAAGAAAACCATGGAATAATTTGTTTAACAATAAGATAAGGAATAATAAATTAATTTCCTAACTGATATGTGACTTTTAAGCTTAATTTATTTAATTGAATTAAATCTAAAGGTTTAGGGCAAAAGAAAATCGATGCGACAAATCGAACCAAATTTTCGGATTAACATAATAAGACTGAATATAAATCCAATAATATTTAATTTAATAAATTTATTTTTTCCATCGGGGGTTTTTTACTCTTATATTCGATTTTCAGCTACATCAGATTTATTTCATTCAATATCTCAAAAACCAGACTCTTTCCGGGAAAATTACACATGGTTTGATTTTTATTTAAATGGAATAGATTTTCGAATTTTTTATACAAAATCGTGGAAACCTTTTCAAGGAGTACTTTTTTTGGAGAGTTTTTTTATGAAGGTATTGAGGGTAGCACCCCCAAAATAACCCAATTTCGCATCGGAATTGACTTCTCTGAACTTGTATGCTAAATTAATCGATATATGCCAAGTAATTTAGGCTTCACGCGTCTGCACTTTCAACAGACATTTAAAAAAACCAATTGTTTGGGCTTAGGGGACCTCAAAAACGTGAAAACCCCATCAAATTTTCAATGTCGTTTAAAATTAAATGGGAAACAAGCGATATACTTTATCTCCGTTTGTAATTGATTTCTTTTGAGACAATTAAACAACTGAAATTGGAAATTTTCAATTTATATTAGAGCATTATTCTACAAAGGAGTATAGCAAGCAGGGCCAGATAGAACAATAATGTAGCAGGTCTACCTTTAAATAAATATTTAGACAGCTGAACTCTAAATGCCTATGTCTGGCGCTAAAGATTATTATCTAATATTTACTTAGTGATAAGAGCTTATCAGGGATTAAATTAAAAGATTAGGCAATTGAAAAAATGTGGCTATAACTTTTAAACAAAGTGAATCAATAAATGTTAGTTATAAATAGAAATATTTATTAAGTGGAGCTTTTAAACGCAGTATTAATCTGATTTATACTGTTTCGGACTAAATATTGTTGAAAGAGAGGGTGAGTTTCTTTTATAATGTTATAGAGATTATTTTCAAAATGAGTATTTACAAAAAGTACCAATAATTCAATACAGGATTCGATGATAAATTATTTATTAAATATTAAATGGTAGTATTCAATACATGTGTGATTATGATTATAAGAAAGTATGTTCAAATTATTTGAGAGTAGATTTTACCAAAATAATAATTGTACTCAAGAGAATTAATATTATTTTTCAAAGGTTTTGGCTATAAAATTCATAATATTTAGGTGAAACATTCATAATAATTTAATTCATTACTGATTACTTTATTTATCAAATTGATAATGGTCAACAGGAAAGTTAGATATATTGATTAAGCGTTAAAATTTAATGATTTGTTGTGCATGGAATTATGAATGAAGATTTATTAAATGAAAATCTGGAAGTACTTAAACAAAGAGATTGATAATAATAGCTCTGTTATAGAGTTTTTGAATGAATACTAAGGTATAGATAGGATGAGCTTTATGATAGTGAAATTACTGAATTGGCGAGTTTATGGGTTTTAAAAATAGAGATTGGGTACTAATTACACATAAGTGTAAGAGAGATTTTATGAAAACCTTAAGTGACAACTACAAATGGTAATAAAATTGATAATTCCGTTTTACTGTAGGACAAATGATTTATTCATTAGAGAAGGAGACATTTATTGAAACATAAGCAAGAAAAGCAACAGGATTGACGTATTATCTATAAGAGAGTTGGAGGTCCAATTTTTTGGCACAGATTCACGCAGAAGAAATTTGGAAAAGATCTTAGTTGACAAAGGAGATCCTACAATTCTATATTACAAATAAAGAACTAAATTAAAGTAAAGACTGCATCGTGTAAGAAAAATTTGGTGAAATCTTAGCAAGAACAGGATCGACACATCTTTAAGAGAGTTGAAGGTCGAAGGATTCAGTAAAGATTTGGAGAAGATCTAAGTTGACAAAGGAGATTACTGACTAAGGGAGTTGATAATTCTCTAGATTACAGATAAAGTACTGAATCGTGTAAGAAATTTGGTGAAACCTTATGCAAGAACAGGATTGACACATCTTTAAGATAGTTGGGTCTCGAATGTTTTAGTAGAGATTCTAGTAGAAGAGATTTAGAGAAGATCTTAGTTAACAAAGGAGATCATAGTCTAAGACGGTTGACAATTTGCCTAAATTACAGATAAAGTACTGAATCGTGTAAGAAAATAGGTGGAACCTTATTCAAGAAAAGGACTGACACATCTTTAAGATAGTTGGAGGTCGAAGGTTTTAGTAAAGATTCCTGTAGCAGAGATTTAGAAAAGATCTTAGCTGACAAAGGAAATCACAGTCCAAGGGAGTTGATAATTCCCTAGATTACAGATTAAGTGCTGAATCGTGTAAGAAATTCAGTGAAACCTTAAGGAAGAATTGACACTTCTTTAAGAGAGTTGGAGGTCGAAGGTTTTGGTAAAGATTTGGAGTAGATCTTAGTTAACAAAAGAGATCATAGTCTAAGAGGGTTGACAATGCCCTAAATTACAGATAAAGTACTAAATCGTGTAAGAAATTTGGTGAAACCTTATGCAAGAAAAGGACTGACACATCTTTAAGATAGTTGGAGGTCGAAGGTATTAGTAGAGATTCCTGTAGAGGAGATTTGGAGATCTTAGTTAAGAAAGAAGATCACAGTCTATGGGAGTTGATAACCCCCTAGGCCCTAGATTACCGATAAAGTGCTGAATCGTGTAAGAAATTTGGTGAAACCTTATGCAAGAACAGGATTGACACATCTTTGAGAGTTGGGACTCGAATGTTTTAGTAGAGATTCTAGTAGAAGAGATTTAGAGAAAATCTCGCTTAACAAAAGGAGATCATAGTCTAAGGGAGCTGAAAATTCCCTAGAGTACAGATTAAATACAGAATTGTGTAAGAAAAATTTGGTGAAACCTTAACCAAGAACAGGATTGACACTTTTTTTTTTTTTTTTTTTTTCTTCTTCTTTCTTTTTTTTAGAGAATTTGAGGTTTTAGTACAGTTTTATGTAAAAGAGATTTGGTGACCTTAGTACATATTATAGGACATAGGGGACAACAGAGATTTATTCCCTTAGACTTAGACAAATTAAGTACTGAACCAATTATGCATAATCTGGTAAGACCTTAGACTTATTATCAACCAGATTCAAAATTCTTAAATATAAAATGTCTAGAAGCCTAGGAGAGATTTAGTGAAATGAAAACATTAAAACCTTAAGCAAAGTTAATGATTTCGTTCTAAACATACAATGTAATCAATTGAGAGAGGTTGATAAACCCTTATATAAAAGAAGGGATAGATTAATATCATTATTTGATAGAGATTTACACTTAATTAAATGATTTCTTTAGGTGAGATTTGGTGAAAAACCTAAGTAACCAAGCGTATAAAGTTAATAATTCGGTTTAAAAGATGTTTTTGAATTGAGCAAGAAATAATTGGTAAATGGATTGAAAATTCTTTAATAAATGTAGTTTTAAGCTTTTTTATTGATTTATGTTAAAGATATTTGGAAGAAAGTATGAATATTAAAAGAATTTCTTTGTATAAAAATTAATTTGAAATCAAAGAAAGATCTTGTCACATACAGACTTCAATTTGCATTGTTTATAATATTTCTTTATCATAATTTGTATACAACAAAACAACACTGAGATAAATACACAAAAAAATTGATAAAATTGATTCTTTGAACGCAATAAAAAAAGTATTAAAACACAAGAGAAGGTTATATTTCATCGAAATAAACAACTATTCAATAGTTTTCCTTTTAAATATTAAACATAAAATGATTGTAAAAAAGAATACTTACCAATATAACAAATTTATTTTAATACTATCGAACATCAGTCGTAAGAAAATCTAAATGAAATACACTTGAAAAAACCACAGGTGTACAAATCTTTCACGGCTTAAGTTCACTTCACTACGTAAGGGAAACAAAACCTAAAAATAAACTATGGCACTTTTTTCTTCTTTTTAACCGGCACTAAATAATAGTAATATCACTGAGTTTTAACACGTACAAACTTAGAACGATGCATAATCACTGATGCTAAATGTAATTTAAAAATTAATTAGTTTGTTGATAAAAATAAGGGAAAATATTGAAGAGGTAAACAAGAGTTTTGTTCTAAAAGGGAGTTATCAGTTAGAAAGGTTATGTTAAGGAATGCGAGAGTCCGATGGAGACCCGGAGTGTACACGCGGCAGGAAAGATGGCGGATCACTGGGTACCCGTGGGGCCCGGCACCTCGCGCCACTCACTTCAACAATCCCCACCACTTGTTGATTCCCTACGGTCCGTTACCGTCTGACGTCACGTGTAGCACTTCACGGTGTAACGTCGGAAACACCCGAAAGGTGACGGAATTATACGACAGCGTATCATAGGAACCATTCCGACCTTGACAGTAATTCGATGTTGCGTTTTTAAACCTGTCTCACATCAGATGCAACTAAATCTGCATCATTGTTTCACCTAGACGGAGTGTAGAGACTCACACCCGCCCTTTATGTCTCGTCTAGTGTCTGTATAATGAACTCTTCTACAAGTAGACCATACAATAGACCGAATGTTTCTACCTTTTGTAATGTTTTATGGTAATTTAGTGGTAAAAAAGGTAAACAAAGGGAGAACTGTTCATACATGCCTTTGTTGGAAGTAAAATACCTTAAAAATATTAGGGCCTATCGAGAGGTAAAACTGCCAGACGCGTCGGACCTCACATGTCTAATGTCAATGTCATTTACCTCAAACAAAGTCAATCAACCCCTATGGTCTGGATTGCGTATAATTCTGCAACTGCAAGTTACATATAGAATTAGTGAAGCTCAAAGACCTTTAAGCTAAGTTCAAACGAAGAAGTAAAAATAATATTACTTTTACTTAATATTCAAGATAAAGTGCACAAATCCCTCACTTCTCGAATCACACATATGCAGTGGCGTACATAGGGGGGGCCCAAGGGGCCCTGGCCCCCCCCGAAATGATTACATAACTTGGACCCGCAATACATTTAAAACTAAACAAACACAGTAATGACAGATGCATTCGAATGTTCTGTAAATATTTTCCAATAAAAGGAATTAATTAATTATTATATTAGGGTCTGTGTACACTTAATTACTCAAAAAGCGCTCAGCCCGGATTTTGCCGATGGAATTAAATTCATTAAACAATATACCGGCCCGATAGTTGGCTGGGCCCGTATTTTTTCTGATGGAATTAAATTAGGAAGCATAAACTAAGTAGGAATTGCCGGTCTGGCCCGGATTATTGCTAGTGAAACTAAAACTATTAAAAACTATACTGGCTGGGCCCGGATTTTTGCCGATGATACTAAAACTATACCGGCACGATTACCGGCTGGGCCAGGATTTTGCCGATGGAACTAAAACTATTAAAAACTATATCGGCCCAATTGCCGACGTACCCCGGATTTTTGCCGATTAAATTAAATTAGGAAGCCTAAATTAAATCGGCCGAATTGCCGGCTAGGCCCGGATTTTTGCCGATGGAACTAAAACTATACCGGCCCGATTGCCGGCTCGGCCCGGATTTTTGCTGATGAAACTAAAACTATACCGGCCCGATTGCCGGTCCGGCCCGGATTTTTGCCGATGGAATTAAATTTGGAAGCCTAAATTAAATCGGCCCAATTGCCGGCGTGGTCCGGAATTTAGCTGATGAAACTAAAACTATTAAACACTATACCGGCTCAATTGCCGGCTCGACCCGGATTTTTGCTGATGGAACTAAATTAGGAATCTTAAATTAAATCGGCCCAATTGCCGGCGTGGCCCGGAATTTAGCTGATGAAACTAAAACTATTAAACACTAGACTGGCCCGATTGTCGGCTGGGCCCGTATTTGTGCTGATGGAATTAGATTCATTGAATTAAATTATGATTCCTAAACTAAATCAGTCCAATAGTCTTCTGGGCCCGAAATTTTTAGGCGATGGAATTAAATGCCTTGAATTGAATTAGGATATGTTACTGCCCCAATTGAAAGCTAGGCCCGGATTTTTGGCTATAGAATAAGGGGAAGTGAATTGAAGTAGGATTAGGAGTGCAATGAATCGTCCTGCTGGTGTGCCCAGATTTTGTCGATTGAAATAAATGCATCAAAATAATTGAGATGCATTTAATATTAGACCCGATTGACGGCTCAGATGGGTGTTAAGCACGTTATATTAAATGACGCCCGAGTCAATTTGGGCTTAAATTGAATTGAATTAAGATATGCATACTAGACTTTGCCTAAATTGGAAAAAAGATAGGATAAGGGATTGTGAATTTCATTAGCAAATTATTGTTTTCGACCAGGGTAGTGTGTAAAATATTTTCCCTTCGTTTTCAAAATTTGTTTGATTTTTATATGATTTAAAGTATCAATTTAACAAAATTTAAAGAGCTCAGACAGTTAAAATTAATCTGGGGCGAGCTGTGAGTTTCTTTCAATCAGCCAAATTTAATAAAAATCACATGAGAACTTTTCAAAATATAGGGTTAAATAAATGTATGAGTGTGCACATGTGGAAGAGCGACAAATGGGGGCAGAAGGTTGGAACTTGAACTTACCAGCAATTAACAATGGGCTAATTATGCTATGATTATCTGCCATCCAAATTTCATTAAAATTGAACGAGTACGAGTAGTTTTTAAGATATGTTCGCAAAAAATGAGCGAGAGACAGACTGACTGGACCAACAAATTTCTCTGATAACTGGAACGGATTTCTATCTTGGAATTATAGAAATCGGAGACTGACATATTTGTTCTTTAGAACGATCACATAGTATCAAATTTTGACACATTTAAAAAACTGGGGAAAATTAAATAAATTTTACAATAATAGGTTATAAAATCGTTAAAGTATACGAAATAGTACGCGAGGAAGCAGTACCACACTAATTGGCACACTATTTTCTTAGGTGACATTGTTTTGTACGAATATTGATTTCTACAAGTAATCTAAAACCCAATACATTGAGGTCTGAGTTTTTTTTAAAAGTTTTACAGCCTCTATGTAATTTTTTAGGTGTTATCTTATAGGATTTTAATATTATTAAATATGAGGTTAGATATATTGAAATTAGAGTGTTGAAAGGGGGAAAAATTGCATTTATTATAAATTATGGGGTATACTAAACCCGCATATATAGTCGCTCAAGGTTAGGTTTGGCCCCCCCCGAAAAATTTTTCTGTGTACGCTACTGCACATATGTACTTCAAGCTCCAAAAGAAAAGAAACTATCTTAATTTTTCTCCTTTATGTCCCCATAAATAATATTACCTATAGGGATACGTACTGCATTACGATGACATATAATTATGGTAATGTATTGTAACTCCTTTGTCTGTAAGTACAGAGAAAAATCAGGTAAAAAATATGTATATTTTAAAGAAAGACTGTTTCATTTTCCGTTTTTATCGGGTTGAAAAAGCTACCCTGCAATTGCTAAAATGTGATTTATATAATAAATTTAAATTACATGAATTATTTTTAAGTCTCGAAGAAAATAGCTTTTTAACTTATTCAAATTTCAAATAAACTTTGTAACTAAGTACTATACTTTATCTTTTATTGTATCAAATATCAAATTACTTAAAATAGCCTGTGCCACTTTGCACCACCTGTTAAATAAATAGTATTTTGTGTCGACTATTTTATAACTTAATCAAATTGGCCTATTTTAACAAGTCACCTGTTTTACCTCTACCAAATATACCAATTTGCAAAGTTATTATATAAAATGTATACCTAACAGAAGTTATTATCAGATAAGAAAAATTATTAAATATATAGCTTACTGTTTTACAGCACGAAAGAGAAAAAAAAAATTACAAAAAGTGTGAATATTTATCAAAATGTGCGACAAAAAAACTTAATCAGACGAAGAAATTAATCAGACAAAAATCAACACGCGAATATAACCAAATTATATGAAATCTCAATTTACATATTATGTTATTTTACTTCGATTCTTTACTGCGAAAATGACATATCCATAATATATTGATCTATGCAGGTAAATTTTTACACACACAAACAAATATATATATATATATAT
>KZ651147.1:571710-582936 GCA_001010745.2 Gerris buenoi | reverse complement strand
ACACATATATACCCCAAAGGAAATTGAAATCAAATAAAGCCTACTGAAGTTATCGTCGACAGACCGATTTCGTGCTTAAGCGACTGTAGCTCCGAAACCTCGTAAGCTACAATGATGTAATTTGCGCCATCAGTTTTGCCGTCACGAGTTCCAAAAAATGCCGCAAACCGCATCTCAATACGATGTCTTGAAGCGATGCTATAGAGGTTTAAAGTTCCGAACGAACGTACGAACGAACGAACGTACGTACATACATACGTACGCACAGACATACATGTATATGAAACGGATTTCTATGACACCCCCGGGTCCTTAAGACCTGTCCTTCACAGAGATCTCGGAATCACGTTTTGGAGGGTATCACCATACTTCCATTTTCATGGAAGTAATAAAAAAATGAAAGATGGAAACAAAAATGTGTTTAATGTAAAAATATGGAAGGCATGGAAGCTGAAGCTGAAGGGAAAATGAATGCGATGGAAGTTAGACGTAGTAGAGAGTGTAGATATGGAAGTGAGAGAGCTAAGTGATGGTATACTAGGGATCAAGGGATCAATAATTGCAGGCAGGAAGTGTTGATTTATGGCCCTCCGCACTCCGCAGCTACTAAAGCTCTACTGCATCACGTCACAAATCTACTAAACACCTCTTTATAGATAATGCTTGTATACTAATTGAGACCTAAAGGACTTCTAGAGACATCGATAATCAAAGCACAAAAGCGATCTTTGTTTTATGACTCGAAATAAAGTGACTAATCATAGCGGCTGATAGCAAAACTAGAACATCTATCATTGAAGGACCAACTGCATCACCAAAGATTTATGTAAGATTTTTTACGTTGTACGCTTTTTGTGCTTAGTTTGAAGTCAAGAAATTTATGCTTCGTATTTCTAGCAATAATTTGAGTTGAATTTATTTTGTTGAATAAAATACTTAAACAATATTTTGATCGTGGTAAACTGATCTCATTAAATCTAAATAAATATTTTGAAGTCAATTTCTTGTACTAAAGTAACCTAGGAACAGAAGCCCGTTAAGTACTTGCTAGCAAGCTACTGAAGTTTCTTGTTCTTGGGTCAAAAAAATTAATATTTCCACCATTTTTTTCTTTGTTCTTACAAAACAATTGCTAAACATAGGTGCGCATATCCTTCAATATTTATGCCCTTATTTGGGGGTAAAATTGCCCCATCTTGAAAACGCGATACATATTTTGTGAATTCCTTTCTAATGTGTACCTTTAAAATGATACCGCACTCAAACGTTATTATTCGTTACCAAGGTCACGCTTACCCAAATTTTCGAATATTTCACTTTCTTAATTTTCTCCAGGAAATATATCATTGGCCCACAGAGATGTATATTAATGTATTTCTTTCACAATTTTTAGGATCAGGCTTTATAGGAAGAAGAAGGACGACGACATTTTTTTGTGCACTTTGCTGGTTATTCTGAGGGCAAAAGTACCGCCATTTTGAAAAAGTGATATATATATTAGTAATCTACCTTGTAATACCTTTAAAATGATACCCCACTCAAACGTTAAAAAAATAAAAATGTTTGCTATCAGTTCGCCATGGCTCGCTGATTCCAGAAAACTCGTTGTCAATATCGTAACATTTTTGCTGTTTTGGGGTAAAAAAGTTTTTCTTGTGTAAAAAAATTTCAAATCTTTAACAAAATAAGTCAGGAGATATGAAATTCGACAGAAGGACGGACGAACTACTAAAAGAGGAACTACTAAGTTAAAAGAACTACTTTTAACTACTAAGTTTTCTGGGATGACCTCAAAACCCTAAAAAGTAGGTACAGGATAAAGATATGAATCTATTCTCAGCAAAAGTTAAAGAAATTTTTTAAATCTTAATTCTAATATTAAACGAGTTATTTTGATTCGAACTTGACTAGTGATGTTTCAACTCATCAGACTTTTTCAGTATAATATTACAACTATCGGTGCAATACTGCAATCTATGTAAATGCATAGTGAGCATTTAGCAAGGTCATGGGACCTATTGCCATCCAGGCTATTATAATAAACAATAAGCTTTCATTATACGTACAAAAGCTGTTACAGAATACAGGATACTGCTATAATAATATACTACATTGCATTGAGTGCTGCAGGCAAGTAACTAAAATTAGCAATATGTTTATTTAATAGCATATACGTATAATTAGTCTTCTGTATTACTACATCATAATATTTTATTAAATCCGATATGGCAGTGTTTATAAGTTACTTCTTCTTTTTTTCTCAAAATCAAATATATTTTCTTTCTTTTTCTTTGAGAAAAAATGGTATTATCTACGTCCGACTTCACCGTATGTAAAGGAAGCTTTTTTTAAAATATTTTACATCTCTAATGTCAAAAAATCAAGACAGAAATCTGTTTCAGAAATCATGGAACATTTGCTTCCGAGCTTTTTCGAAGGTAAAGGAAGCTATGTGATCAATATAAAGAGCGAATCATTTTTATGTCTACGATTACAGAACCCCCAAGACAGAAATCCGTTTCAGACATCAGGGAACATTTTTGGTTCTCGGACTGTCACTCAATTTTTGCGAACCAACATATCTTAAAAACTACTCGACCGATGTTATTGAAATTTAAATGGTAAGTCATAATTAGCCTATTGTTGTAAACCAAATTTTTTTCTCACCCACATGCGCACAAACCTACACTCATTTACACCTATAGCTTCACAAGTACTCATCTGATTGTAATGAAATTTGGAATTTGGATGATTTGTCAAAAGCAGCCCGCAGATAGCCCAGGATTAATTTCGACCGTCTGGAGTCTTTAAATGTTGCTAAATTAATACTATAATTCATGTGGAAAATCAAATCCCTCCCGTTCGTCCCCGAGTTTCGTTGTCGTCCATTTTTTAGGGTGCGATGCATCGATAACATCGATCTTTTCGATGTTTCGGGAAAACATCGATACCGATTCATCGAAAGATCAAAATCGGTGTTTTAAAGTCCGATACATCGATCCTCCTTAACATTAGAGAAACCAAGAAAAAACTTTCTGAGATTTGTCTTTTTATGATCTAAGATAAAAGTTACACTCATATAAGTTCAAATTTCTTTTTAGTTAATTAGTTATGTTCTCTGTTATAAATAGAGCTGAGTCCCAATATTTACCAAACTAAATCCTCAATTTCACAAGATTGGATGTTATCTTCCTAATACGGTATTACGGTTTGCATAATTCTGTTTAACTAAATTTAAATTAAAATAAAATATGCAGATGGAAGAAGTATACTTAACGAAACCAGGTCATGGATTTAATAATTATGTTAAGTAAACAACTTGGCTATAAATGGATCCAACTCAATCTAATATCTTTCCTTATAATCTTAAAAGACTTTAAACAACTTCTGCTCATAGTTTTGAGAAGTTATTTCAATAACACGAAGTTCTAACATGACACCTGAGGGTGGAGAATCCCTTGTTTGACACCTTCAAGTTTACACGAGGCCCCACTAGCCAAGAGTTAAGGGTTTTCAGGGAAGAACAAGGGCTAGAACCCTTAGAGGCTAACCTCAAGATGAAGCAGGGCTAACCCTAACCACCAGGTTCTGGACTACTCCCGGTTTCTAGCTTCGAATAACATTCCTTGCATAAAACCAATTAATTTAAGCCCAGGGCATCCCCCAGACTGTCCTTTCCGCACCTTCTCTACGACCCGTGCAACGTTAAATTAAATTTGCTTTAATTTACTTTACCCTGTCTTTTACATCCGAAAACACCTCAACAATTCCGCTTTCCTCATCACCGCTTTAACCTTCGCAATAACTGTTTATGGTTTGACATTTGTTTTCGTCCGTAGATGTAATTTTGTTTATATGGAATTCGTACCGACGTGATAATGAGAAATACGATATCCGGTTAAATGTAGAAATGCATAGGAATATTTCATTTTAATGTTCTTAATGCACGTCATTATATGAAACCCTTGGGAAACACTTAGGTAAATTATGACAGCAAGAGAATGACAATACTTTAAGGTGGTTATATACTATAAAGAATACACATAGCTCTCATTAAATACAAACACATTTTAGTTCAAGTCACAGGTAGAGTTTAGGTCAAGGTAGTTGTGTGGATTGAAATTACTTACCACGTCTGCTCGTCCATCAATAAATCAAGGGCGGCACGAGGTCATGGGTTCGATCCCTCGCAGTGATGCTCTGATTTATTTGGCTCACTAAAGATCACACCATTCTCGCATCAGTACAATGTACAGAAGTATGATGTGTGAAGTAGCAGGAACTCTCTACCACGGTGCAAGTAAAATTGGCCTAACTGCTAGTTCCGAACAAGTGGTTTGTACTACCTTGGTTCGTACTAAGACCTTGCTACTAGGTGCAAAAAATTACACCTTGATAATATGTATTAAACAAATAATTTCCCTCGGTATTAATCGTCTATTTACAAGGAAATAAGAATGTCAGTGAGACACGAGTAGAGTCGACGGTCACTCTTCCTCTTGGATAATAATCCAGGCTAATTTTTCACTGAGACTGCAGTACGTGTTCTAAATGCACAAAGAATGCACAAAGAAAGGTGCTCAAAATATAGGCCGAAAGGTAGACACAAAACCAAAATGTCTAAAACGCATTGCCGTATAGAAAATTTTGAATTTGGAGACAAAAAAAAACCCTCAATAGAATAGATCCAAAATTATTGTTTTAGGTTTGAAAAAATTCCCAAGGAAAGGAATCTAAAAAATAAAAGGCTTCAGTTCGAATTTAATTCAACGAAAAAGCGTTATCCAATATGTGAATTTTCGAATCTTTAAATTAGATTTCTGAACAATATTGAGTTTCTGTCATGTCTGTTGAAATATCGAATAAAAATAGGTAGTACATGCACATAACAAGTATAAATTCTGACATCCTGACAACAATATTTTAGAACCAAGTTTTAAAAGAAAGGGAAAGAATAAGCCAAAGGTAGATTAGAAAACTGGAAAATTTGATGTTGCTTCGTTGAATACTAATTCTTCCCATATAAATTATTTTTATAAGATAAGATGACTATAAACCGGAGCGCACATGCAGGCGACGCAGGGCAGGGCAACTCAGTTTTTTAACCGCAGAAATATACGAGTCCACGCGGATTGAGACCCAGATTCTCTAGCGTCGGATACGCCACGTATGGTGTAGTACTACCATGTCCTGCTCTGGCTCTCAATTCGTGCGGTTTCGTATGATATCTGTGGTTGAAATCTATGCTGCCCTGCTCTGGCAACAATGGTCTAATTGTGACCTACCATCCAAATTTCATTAAAACGACGAGCAGTTTTTAAGAAAAAATTGAGGAACAGACCGACAGATAGATTGACAAAGACACGGAAAATGTTGACAGGGAGACATAAAAATATCAAGAACGATCAAATAGCCTACGTTACCTTTGGTAACACATAGGACCAATGTTTTAGACGCCAGAAATAACCATAATTCATTTATTTTTCATATCTTTTTAGGTGTGAAAAGAAAGAAGAAAGGATTTAAATCAAAGAAAAAGTGTTCGAAAGCAGACAGACTTTCTTTTACTTACAGATACATTTTGAAGAAAGCTTGTTATGAACTACAAGTTAACGAGGCTTGGGACAAGCAACTAAAGAGTCTTTGGGTTCAAACAACTAAAAAGACTTTGGGTTCAAGCAACTAAAGAGACTTTGGGTTTAAGCAACTAAATATCGAAGTAAGAACTCTTTCAAAGAAAAAAACAAACAAGAAAAACTTCAAAGACTTTTTTCCAAGTGAAGTCTCCTCTAATCTTTCGTAAATAAATGAAGAGGTCTAATAATAAGAAAGGGGTCAAATAAAGTATAAAATGAATCTAAAACTACTTAAATGAGATTTCTAGTATTTTTCATATGTTATTTGTTATAGGTTTTTATGGTTGAATTAAACTATTGTTGTGAAAGTAATGCTATCCGGCGAGGATTTCTAGAAAATTGAGTTTCTTTTGTGAAAAAGCTATAATTAGGATCTTGTAGATAGAAAATTCATTAAAATCAATACTTTATCCTTTTAAATATTACATGCAGAATAAATATGTAAGTGTTAGTAAAGTTTACGAATGAGGAATTAAAAAGGAAGATTATAAATTAACAAATTTGATGGCACAATACTTGTATGCATTGCGGGTTTAATATGTTGTATAATTTTTCAGGCGATAAAGTTTCAGTATCAAATTAATACATTAGGTCGTAATAATCAAAGTGTGTACGGTTTTTAAGATACGTAATTCAATAACAATTTTTATTGCTTCTTCTTCAAGGACGAATCCCTGATAAGAACTTTTTAAAAAACTTTCATAATATTGTATTCGAATATTATCAATAGAAAACGAAACGCTCCCGCGTCCTAGCGGCTGTTTAAGGAAGTTAATAGTAAATGCAATAATATTTTTGTTTGTCTACTGCTACTATCTACCTTAGATAGAATTTAAAGTTCTTTCTTAAATTGAATTATTTATTGTTTTTAATATTCTAACTTAATATTTGTTAACTTATATTGTTTAAGAATTATAAATCAGATTAATAACTAAATAACTAAAAAATTAAAAAGGTTCTCAAAAAAGGTTTTATGATGAAAATATGAATTGAAATTAAAAAATTTGGCTTCGCATTAATCATAGAAACTAGAAGAATAAAATATAGGTTAGAAATAGTTTTGGTCTCTCAAGAAAATCTTTAAGGTTAAGGGGTGTTTACCCGAAATACTCTGCAAGTATCCAACCTTCCGGCTGTAATGTATGGCTGCCTGTCCTTCACACAGAAGCTAGCAGAGACTAAGTCTTAGCTCAGAATCAGATGACGAGGTCAATGTTCGGCATTAGCAAGAAGGAAAAGAAAAGAAATAGGAACTTACCAGGTATAGACGAAAAAAAGTAACAAGCTAAAATGGAATTGGGATGAACATATGCACAGAATGAACACAGACAGATGGGCCAGAATATCCACGGAATAGACTCCGTATGGAAATGTAAGAAAAAAAGGAAGACCGGCAAGAAGGCAAGAAGATGGGCGGATGAGCTATCAGAAAGGTTAGGGAAGCTATGGCACAGATCCGATACAAATAGTATCGGTAGGTAGTTAACCTCCATGTTCAGTAGCTACACTTCAGGTACAGTTCTACACAACAGGTTAAGAGTTCAATAATAAAAAGTCAAACTGGAGCAGCAATTTATAATTGGCAGTATTTTTAATATCACTTAAACAAACGTAAAAAAAACTCAGATGGTCTACCCACCTATACCCCTAATTTGGGAGGCTTTTGCTGCAATAAAAGTTGAAGTGTCGACTAAGACAAAGCTATTATTATTAACCGTAATAATGTGTAAATTAATTACTACATATTTTTCTTTCTAAAATAAATAAAAATATATGTAGCTTATCTTTGACCTGCTAGGAACAGACTATTGTTTTTTTTTGTTGTTTTTTTTCAAAATCCAGTTTAATTAAAAATATTTTTGCACCAAGATATATATATTTTTTTAGATGTTCTAACGTTTAGTTATTTTATTAGAGAAAAGGCGGGAAGAGTTTTCCAATAATATGAACTAATAATAATTTTCAATTTTCCCTATACACATATTGCTTGGATGCCCATGGCAATGTGTGCAAGGGGGGGGGGAGGAGGGGAAGGGAATAGGTGATTAAATTTCACCAAGGTATACGTGAAAGAGGAGGGGATGGTAAGTACGTGCTTGGAATCCTAGATATCCTATCTACGGGGTGAAATTTCGAACCGGTGCTTCGCAACCAGGCTATTATCTACTTGAGGGTTTCACGGGGAAAAACGTAGAGTAAGGAAAAGTTAAGAGATGAAAAATTTCCGTAAATTACAGGCCTACTTTACTACTAAGTCTTTTAAAAACCACCAAAACAAAATTTGCGACTAATGTAGCGGAAGCAAAAATTCTAAATTAAAAGGTGGAAAAGTAAAACTTTTTAACGGGAAAGAAAAGTTGATAAACAAAGTTAAATTACTAACTTTTATAGGGAAACAAACTAGAAAGAACCAGAACCAACTCATATAAAGGAAAATTCTAATGGAAGTTCGTAATTAAAGATAGCTTTATTACTTCCCTTATTCTACTTATCAACAGGTCGCTATTAAATTGCTACCTAGTTAAACTGAGAGAAAACAAAATGTAGTAAGTCATGCTATGTAAGAAAACAAAGGTGTTAAATAAAAGAAGTTCTATATTACAGTTGGTTTTGTAATGTAATTTTAACTTTAAAGAGTAACATTTTTTTATGAATCAAATAAAATGGAAGTATACTACACATTAGTTAAATTAAAACTAAACTGAACACTGATCATGGTCGAAATTGGCAGAAAAAAGAAAAGTGATAATGGAGGAAGAGGAGGAATATAAAAAGGTAAGATCACTATTGGTGAAAGAAGCAAGAAGGCAGAGAGAAGAACAATGAACCTTAATCTCTTTAGGTTGCACTGAGTGTCAGGTTTGATATCAAGAATAATTTTTTGAATTGGGTCTATCTAATTCAAATTCACGTTAGATCACAAGATCACTACTAGAGAAAGAGACAAGAAAACAAAGAAAGGTACTAATATGAGACTTTAGCTCTTTAGGTTGGACTAAGAATCAGGTGTGACCTCAAAAATAATTCTTTTAATTTGATCTATCTAATTCAAATTCACGTTAGATCACTAGATCACTATTGGAAAAAGAAGCAAGAAAACAGAGAGAATTAATATGAACCTTAAGTTCTTTAGGTTGCACTGTGAATCAAGTGTAATCTCAGGACTAATTCTTTGAATAAGTTGTAGCTAATTCAAATTCCTAGACGGAATTCCTACAAAATGTTATATTTAGTTATTTGTTCAAAAAATTCCAAAAAGATAAGACCCATTTATAATTGGGAAATTTATCCATAAGCATGAACGCTAATAACTAAAGTAAATTTGACAACTTGGTGCTTGGTATTTTGTTATAGGGAACATTAAATGCATAATTAGACCTCTAAAAGTCAGTGAAACATAAAAACTAAATAACATTAATAATAATAAAAAAAAAAAAAAAAGAAANAAAAAATGGTTCAGCAACGGACTCGAACTGTGGGGATTGACCAAACCATAAAATACTTGAAAGATCCAATTCCTGCAATTCTTAACCCTACGAAAAAATATATAATGCTTCTTGCTACGTGGCCAACCGTATAATATATAACGAGGTCCTTATCGTAGCATCGTCTCGTTGCAAGTTCCATAACAAGCTCATCCACCACCTATCCTCTCTTCATATTCCTAGCAGTCAACATTCCGGTTTACTCCATTTAAAATTTTATAAAATATATCACTTCACTACAAAAATACTTTTGCTTAAATCAGGTTGAAATTTTACATGCCTATTTCAATTGTACTTTAGGCGATGTGCATGAAGTTTTATTAAACTCGTTACGTTAGAATGTAAGATATCGTCAACAACTTTTTTTCCCTATTATAAACGTTTCTATTTTAAGCTTTCAAAAATTTGGCGATCTTTAACATTTCTTAGCGCTGTCGGTGTTTGTTTTACTTAAAAAAAATATATATTCATAAAAGATGTTTGTCACATTAAATAAATGAAGTTATAGTATTTTTCCCGTTCTAAATTTCAATTATATATCTGAAACCAGTAGCGTTTGTAATTTCTCCCCCTTTCAACACTCTAATTTCAATATCTAACCTCATATTTAATAATGCTAAAATCCTATGAGATAACACCTAAAAAAATTACATAGAGGCTGTGAAACTTAAAAAAAAAAAAAACTCAGACCTCAATGTATTGGGTTTTAGATTACTTGTAGTAATCAATACTCGTACAAAACAATGTCACCTATCACCTAAGAAAATAGTGTGCCAATTAGTGTGGTACTTAGCTTCCTCACGTACTATTTCGTTTCCTTTAACGATTTTATAACCTATTATTGTCAAATGTATTTAATTTTCCCCAGTTTTTTAAATCTGTCTAAAGAACAAATATATGTCAGTCTCCGATTTCAATAATTCTAAGGCAAGTTCCATAACAAGCTCATACACCACCTATCCTCTCTTCATATTCCTAGCAGTCAACATTCCGGTTTACTCCATTTAAAATTTTATCAAATAAATAACTAAAAAATTAAAAAGGTTCTCAAAAAAGGTTTTATGATGAAAATATGAATTGAAATTAAAAAATTTGGCTTCGCATTAATCATAGAAACTAGAAGAATAAAATATAGGTTAGAAATAGTTTTGGTCTCTCAAGAAAATCTTTAAGGTTAAGGGGTGTTTACCCGAAATACTCTGCAAGTATCCAACCTTCCGGCTGTAATGTATGGCTGCCTGTCCTTCACACAGAAGCTAGCAGAGACTAAGTCTTAGCTCAGAATCAGATGACGAGGTCAATGTTCGGCATTAGCAAGAAGGAAAAGAAAAGAAATAGGAACTTACCAGGTATAGACGAAAAAAAGTAACAAGCTAAAATGGAATTGGGATGGACATATGCACAGAATGAACACAGACAGATGGGCCAGAATATCCACGGAATAGACTCCGTATGGAAATGTAAGAAAAAAAGGAAGACCGGCAAGAAGGCAAGAAGATGGGCGGATGAGCTATCAGAAAGGTTAGGGAAGCTATGGCACAGATCCGATACAAATAGTATCGGTAGGTAGTTAACCTCCATGTTCAGTAGCTACACTTCAGGTACAGTTCTACACAACAGGTTAAGAGTTCAATAATAAAAAGTCAAACTGGAGCAGCAATTTATAATTGGCAGTATTTTTAATATCATTTAAACAAATGTAAAAAAAAATTAGATGGTCTACCCATCTATACCCCTAATTAGGGAGGCTTTTGCTTCAATAAAAGTGTCGACCAAGATTAAGCTATTATTAATAACCGTAATAACGTGTAAATTAATTACCACATATTTTTCTTTCTAAAATAAATAAAAATATATGTAGCTTATCTTTGACCTGCTAGGAACAGACTATTGTTTTTTTTTGTTGTTTTTTTTCAAAATCCAGTTTAATTAAAAATATTTTTGCACCAAGATATATATATTTTTTTAGATGTTCTAACGTTTAGTTATTTTATTAGAGAAAAGGCGGGAAGAGTTTTCCAATAATATGAACTAATAATAATTTTCAATTTTCCCTATACACATATTGCTTGGATGCCCATGGCAATGTGTGCAAGGGGGGGGGG
>KZ651147.1:553953-566088 GCA_001010745.2 Gerris buenoi | reverse complement strand
CTCTGAAATTTAAATAAATTTTTCTTCGCTTACAAACACTTAATACTTTTACTTTTTTTATAAAGTTAAAATAAATATAGTGGTATAAAAGGTACAAACACCGTAGCCCGGCGGCGGGAGAAGAAAGGCTATTACAACAAGAACAAAGCGTTTTCCAAGTAAATTATACTCAACAAAAACATAATCTTAAGTAGTTCATATTTACTGTACTATAAACTATAATGCAGTAATACATATATATCAATTTGCCATTATGGACTTACCGTACTTACATCAATTAATATAAATTGAAACTTTATACAATAAATTATATTTATATGTAAATTTAAAAAAATCCCCCCCAAATTTTTCAAAATCCCCCCCCCAATTTTTATTTTAATGGCGCACTTTGCGCCATTAATCCCCCCTTTGGGCACCCCTGGCCGTTCTTCACCGGTTTGATGTTTAAATGCCTATTGCCAAGCTATATCCCGCAGAAAAACTTACCAAATTCTAGCTTGATGTTAGTCAGACACTCTTTTGCACACTATCTCCTGGACTAAAACGTTCTCTTTGTATGTGAAAGTAAAATGGTCGTTATAATTCTCATTTCTCAGTTCTACAACGTGTATGGTTTCTCAAGTACAAAGGGTGCTTTTGGGTTTTTTTTTATTTTTTTCTATAATAGAAAGCATATAACCTGAATAAATAAAAATATCTAAGTTTTTTATTTAATTCTGAGCCTTCACTGCCGACCAATATTAAGTATTTGGCTTGTTTTCCCTTCACCAATATTTGTACTAGCTCAATATCCCGACAAAAATCGACTTCAGCTTTGTTTTTTATTTATCGTACTTTTCGTCGTATTTACATTTCTATTTTTTATTTATTTATTTCGTACATTCGATATTTTAAATATTCTTTGAATCAATAATAATATAGAGTTGAGATATATAGACAACTTCATGTATGACTTTGTTAGATACATATAAATTGTTAAATAGACAATATACAGTGTTCAATTGTACCAAGTTTTTGTTACAATTCGTTGGTCTTTTCAATTGACTATTGGTTTTTCTCTTTCACCTTTACTCCCCCTTTTCTGTATTCATCTCCACAGCCCCGCACAAGTTTTAGAAATTGACTAAATAAAACAGGAATAAAAAAAAAAGAAAATAAAATCTTTCTCTCTTTTAATGGAGAGAAAACTTTATGAAACCAACTCCCGGTTCATTCACGTGGAACCTTTTTTTCTTTTCAAATCAATATAATCCTTGGTTAAACGTTTCTCCATGATACAAGTTAAAACTATAAAGCTCAAATTTTTTTTCAAAAGAGAAAAATCTTTTTTCAAAACTAGGGGAAAAAATTATAGAGCATGTTGTTCATTTTAAGTGATATGTCCCCCATGGACTCCATTTACTAAATGTAGTTTTAAAAGCTCGCTTCTATTGAAATATTAGACAAAGGTATTCAATTATAGTTGATGACATGTGTTAATTACTTCTACATTCTTACTTTATAAAGTTCCGTCTGTTAGTTCAATACAAAAAACAAGTGCTGTAGAAAAGAAAAAAAGAACGTTTTACTATATTCGCCTGAGCAAAACATAGAGGTATTATACATTTTACTTTCTCAATAAATCAACCCTAAAATCAGCATTAACCTACAATAATATATTATCGTAAGATTAGATGTAAAAGGTTAAAGATGTGAGGTATAAGCCAATGCACCTGAGTAGAGATAGACACCTGTCACAAACTCATGTTATAAATCAAAACAATTTAATTGGGGGGGGGGGGGGTAGGACGCTATAAAGCTATGTGCCACACTAATTGGCAGACTATTTTTTTATTTACTTTTTTGTTTACAGATGAATGGTGTTGCTACAACTGTACATTTCTGCTGTCCAAGAAGAAAATCAGAGACAAGAAATCATTTCCTAACTTCTGTTGGACTTATGACTTGTATGGATTTATTTGAAGACGATGGTATTACTTGAGCTCTTTTCATCTGAGAACAATCTCTTCGAAATTCGTTGCTAGATTGACAGTATATTCTTTATAAACAGGATGACTGTATACGACTAATAAGGTAACCTTTAGAAATTGGAACCATTATAGTTATTTTTATGCCCTAGTGACCAACATCAGAATCAACAATGAATAAATAAAGCTCTATACTTCTTTTAACTAAAAAGAAAAAAATTCCCAAATTCTATTGGATGTTATTGTCAACACTGCAACCTGTCGTGTATCCTTCCCATTAATTGTTAATTTCAGATTTCTTTTTATTATAATTAAGTATTCATATCAGTGGCGTAGCTAGCTCTGATAGCGCCCGCCCGCAAGATAAATAAATGCGCCCCTAATTAAACGCCCTTTACTTAATCCATTTACTTATAAGAACCAAATAGCAATAGCTAGGCCTAGCTCCTTAGCTTAGGCAATCTAAAGGGAATTCTTTAAAATATTAAGAAATAAAGAAACTAATTTTTATTAAAGGAACGAGTTATAAAATTAAAATACTATAGGTAAAAATATAAGATATTAAAATATAGCATTAAGTTTAAGATTATACTTAAAAACTAAAAAATTGGTATAGTTTAAAAAACTTAAACAAAAATTAAATAAAGCTAAAACACAGGGTGTCCCGCAATAAAATGTCATAACGAAACTGGACTTCTATGGGTAAAATGCACTAAAATCCGAGTAAGCAATAGTAAGCATAATCAATATAGTACGCAAGATATCGATTTATTTCTTTCTTGTTAGAGTGTTTCACAAAACCATTTTAAACAATTCCTAACATCTCAAAAACTAAATAAAATAAAGAAAATAGGGCTAAGGAACAATTTTAAAGAGTATAAAAACCTTACGTTTACCTCACTTATTTCCAAATTATCAGCTGCAACACATCTTTTCAAGTCCTGTTACATTTGAAAATTTCGATTTTTCAGTATTCGACCTCATAATTCCTGAGCTTTCTACTCCTAATTACTCTTAATTGAGGGATGTCGGAAGTGTGGCGTTATCAGGATAAACTTCTGCTTTTCATAAGGTTTCAAATGGTATAATTAAACTTTAACATCAACGGACTAGGTAGTTTTTAAATGATGGTAGATTGAATGAATGTGCATCCAATTCTTGTGCCAATGCAAAAAAAGGTTTCCCTGTACGAAACCACAACACTTCGACTTCAGGTTCTTACAGGAAATTTGACGCTGAACAAAAAAGGCCCTATATAAACATAGACTTAAACAGCTTCGTTTTCGAGATGTTCGCCAAAAACATCACTTTTGGGCGTTTATCCTTACAATTCTCAAATACCTACGCTTTTTTCCATAATACTCCTTGAAGAAAATCTTTAGAGAGTATAATTATACTAATTTTATAGCTCTCTACATCAAAATCCTTTAAAATTGAGCGCTGATGGAAATCACCTTAATGAATTGACTGATAAAGTGACAGGGGACGTAGAATTTCGACATTTCGCTGAAAATCAGGGGTTTGTTGTACAGTGCTGGGATTGATATCAGTCAACGAAAAATTATTTTCTCTACACGTAAAGGTTTTCTTCAAGGTGTTTTATGATGAGAAGCAGAGTATTGAAGAATTTAAAAAAAAAAACTTCCTACAATTATATTTCACTTTCTCATGTAAAGAGAAAGTATTGTGATGGAGCAAAAATTCGATTTTGGTATTTTGATGGAGTCCAAAAAAGTGGTTTTTAAAAAAAATGTCTGTCGTTTCTCTGTGCAGACGCTTCGAGCCTAAACTAATGGGCCGATTTTGATGAAATTAGCAGGCATACATTTTCAGAAAAATCATACCCCGAGGCAAATCGTGAAATGAATTTTAGCTCCAAATTTGGGGGCGCTACCCCCACAAAACTCTGATATACTGTGAAAAAAAAATTATTTCTCGAAAACTGTTCAATTAAAAAATTCTAAAACGTAGTTCATTTATATACGAATCTAACGATATAAGCCGTTTTCCCGTGAAAAATCTAGTTCCTGAGGAAATATCTTTAAATGCGGACGGAGAAAAGCCGGGTTCGATACCTCGCCGAGGAAAAGTAGAAGATATTTTTATGATACATTTTGATAGAATGTTCAATAATAATTAAATGTACCTAAAGGTGGTTAGAGTTTATGAAAAATAATAAATGGAAAAATGGGCTATGTATAATAATGAACTCGTATATGAAAAAGTTGTCTGAGTTGACTCGGACCGATTTTTGGCAAATATCTCGAAAACGAAACTGCTCTGAAACCACGTTTAAAGAAACTTTTTTGTTAAGCGTCTAATTTCCTATAAAACCCAAAGTTTTTTTGAAATTCGTAGTGAAGTTTTAATAATTTAAGCTTAGAAAAGGATCATTCAGCCGATGCTGTAGTAATGGATAAAGCAAGGAATAAAATAAATGCTCAACATACTTCAGGCAATTAGATTACGGAGTCTTATAATTTTTTTTTTTAAATTTATTTACACAAACAATATTTTTGATGAAATATATATCTTTTAATACCCTTTAATGTAATTATTATTATTTGTTTATTTTATTAATATGTATTATTATTATTATTATTATTATTTTTTTTTTTCACTTTCTCCCTTTTTAAAGTTCTGATGCTTATTTTTCCTCCTCCAATTTTGCGCCCCCCTTAAGCCTGCGCCCGCCCGCGACCGCGGGCGCTGCGGCCCGATAGCTACGCCACTGATTCATATTTACTTGAATGGAAAATACTGAAAGCTATCCGACTCTACTCGTAGTAGACCAGGAGTGGGAAAATGCGGCTCATCGTTGAGTTTAGTGCGGCTCCCATTCAAAATGTACCTATATCCTTTTCAGTTTTGATCATTTACATTTGCACACCAATATATATTTATATTGACCAATATATATTTATATTGACCAATATATATTTATATTGACCAATATATATTTATATTGACCAATATATATTTATATTTTGTAAACCAATATATTTTTAAAATAATTGAAGATAGATTTTCAATTACTAAAATAATACTTGTTGAAAAATTGGCTAATAAATTTGAGTTATGGGTGAAAGAGGATCAGGAATTGCAAATACAGCACAAATTCACTTCTACAGTTGCATTTTAGTAACTCGTGCCAGAATCAAAATATCCATGGTTGAGGAAACCTACTCGCAGTCAAATTTCAATATTAGGTACAACATATTGAATGAATCTTTGTATTCTAAAATGACATTTATGTAGTCAAAATATTGTTCTCAGTTGACCAATCATTATCTCACAAAATTGCTGGGGGCGTATTTAACAAATTTTACGTAATATGTATTTCCAAGATTTTACAAAATCTTGTTTATCCTATGGCTAGTTTAGAAGTTATTTCATTTTATTTTTGGTCCCCCTTAAGCCTAGCAATATTTCCCTGAATATATATATAGCATTAAGTCCAATGCAGTGAAAGATGGCCACAGCCTTTTATTTTATCAAAAGTTATAGTTAAAAACTCCTACCCGGTGGGAAATCAAATTATGAGCTTCCGTCTCTTGTCTCTTATTACTATTTTTTTTCTAACCTGTCGCCTTTTGTGGAGTATTGTTAAGCAGCAAAAATGGCTTCTTTATACGTTTGTTAACAACCAGGTACTTAAATAACTTTACTATTTTGTTCTTAAAAAATCAATTTTACCGGTTGATTATAGTTTTTAATTAGTTTAAAATTACAAGCTTCAATATTTATTGATTATATGGTTAATGCGATTGCTGTATATTACACGTATACGTGGGAAGGGAGAGAAGTTTATGACTCTAAACCTCACTTGCGAAGCAATTGACTTCATCCCATCGTACATCGTAACCTGTATTGATATAACCTATAGCCTTCTATAATCTAGTATATAACTTTCCCAACTCGTATTAGACTATAAATGTCATATTATTTATATCCAGGGCCCCTGGCGGCGGTATTAAACATCGAGCCATAACTGCAGACTTATCAACATCATGCTCCTAATGTTAAATGATAGGACGTATGAATATATACTAATACATAGAACCTTGTAATAATTAACTAGTTTAAGTAGTTAGTAGGTACACATTATTAAACAATACGCATGATTTTTTAGGCCTGTTATTTAGTTTACCAATTTTTATCTATTTAAAAAAGTCTCCGACAATTTTAAAGTATGCATATACATTTTTCTTATGCTGACTGGACACTTATAAAATGCAACAAATTATAAATAACGCCAATCTCCAACTTAAAACATTTGTTTTAGCTTTCTTTATGAGCTCTAAAAAGTCAGAGATAATTTTCCTACCTGAATATTTTCAAGAAAATAATTTTCTATCTTAAGTAATTAAGTTAAGTAAGTACCGTAAAATCTCGCGTATAATACGCACTTTTTTTACCTCTTTTTTCCTTCCAAAATCGGGGTGCGTATTATACACGAGTGAAAAAAAATACTTCTTTACAACTTAAATTTTACCTCAATAATTGAAAAATAACAAAAAACATAAAGGTAAACATACTTTTTTTTTTAAACAGAAACTTATATGTATCTCATCGTATATATTTTGGTTATACGTTATACCATACTTTTTGGTATTCTCCTTTTTAAGACAGAAATGCTTGTTATCATCATAGGTATGTTATTTTATTTCGCTAGTTGATCAAAGTCATTGATAAATTAGATAGAACATAATTTTTTTGTTTATCTCAAAACCCGGTACCGCCGTGAGATGATTACACTGGTGATTACACCATGTGATAACACCGGCTTGATAACAAACGACTGTTTTCAAAGGCGGCCCTTCTACGAATTTATCTATTTTATAAGAAAGCACCCAGTTTTATTATAAAATAGACACCTTATAAGCCATCTGACCTCGCAAGTAAAAATATTACGTAATAAATATTGGAAATTACATGTAAAATGTGCAAAATATATCATTCTAGGTACGTATTATAATCAATTTTTTTTCTAAAATTTGACGGAAAAGTCGGGTGCGTATTATACGCGAATATTTAATTTTCCCCAAATTATAGCTCAAAATTTTGCCTGCGTATTATACACGGGTGCGTATTATACGCGAGATTTTACGGTAATTAAGTTATTAGATGCATAGTTCAATTTCTTTGTGTCAAAATTATTTAAATGGATGAAAAAATAAATAATTGCTAGATAAAAAGAACTTTTTATATACTACTTTTTTTAAATTTTCTGTCATAAATTTGAAACCTGTCAAATTAAAGATTTTAAATATGGGACATGTCAAAACAAATAAAATAACTCGCGGATTTTTCCGAAATAACTTTCCATACAGCAAAATTTGCTGAAAACGAATTAAATTATGCTGAAAAATGGCTAAAAGTATTAAAATAACGCATTGTCATCGTGTTCTGAGCTGTTCTAAGTAATAGTTTCAAATGTCTAGCTACTCGGGAAGTTAGTTTAAAATCGATTGCAAGATTTGTTCGGGACAAACAAACAAACAAACAAGAAAGCAAGCTAATAAAAACGTAGTAAAAAATAAAGCCGACCTCTTGAATAAACTCAATTTAAAAATGTTCATAACAATGGCGGTTATTAATTTTTTTACATCACATAACAAAAAAGTTTTTTAAAACACTATTTTTTATCACATCATTTATTTACCTTTGCACAGTTAATATCTTCATATGTATTGTGCTTCCTTTTTCCCGAGTTTTTCTTTAAAACTAATTAATTTTGAACTAATTTGATTGCATTTATTATTATTGATTCCATCTATTATTTATGCACGATTTTGAAAATTCCAGAACCGAAATCAATTTCAGACATCTGTAAAATTTTTTCGATTTGTGTGTCTGTCGATCAATTTTTGCGAGAGACTAACGTAAGACTCTGTCTTAGTAGTTAGATACGACAAATCAAATATTGACAATTAAAATTGAAACTAATAATATTTAGTCAAGTAATTTTAAAATTTCATAGATAATATTAAAAAAAAAAAAAAAATACCCAGTAAACAAAGTACTGTGTAGTTACGAGTCAGTGTTTAGGCTCGACACGCAGTGATTTAGAGTGACGCGAGTTAGTATATTTATATTTTTATAAGTTTATGTATCGAAAGATATAATGTCCGTTTTAAATTAATTATTATTACTAAATCTTGTTTTATTATCTCTGTTTCCCTTTAATTATTTATGCATTTTTAAAAATTAACTTTTGGCATCAAGAAGGCAATAAGAAGATTTAATAATATGAATATTCATGCCTTGAGTTCTGTTTATTGGTTTCACTAATTTGTTACCTTCCTTGCAAAACCTCCTTAACAAATACCTAATATTCGTCATTTTACTGACCCTAATTTTGATTTTTGTAGATTCTGATTTCTCATGAAATTTCAAAACTGCCATTTTTTGTTGTGTTTTTTTTTTTTTTTTTTGTTTAACGACAGCCTAATTTAGATCCCTAATGGTTTGAGTTTCTCCCAATGGCATTCATTTGCTTGCCTTATTCCCTTACCAACTAAATTGATTTTGGCTGTAGAGAAAGTTATTGTAAAGTTTTTGTCTAATTTATTTATTTTCCCCCTCCCTCTTTTTTGCTTCCGAGCTTACCACAGGTAACGGAAGCTGTGTGATAGTTCTGAAGAACAAACATTTTTGTCTTCAAATTAAACAATTCCACGATAAATATCGTATTTCAAAAACTACTCTGCCCACCTTGGATAGATGGTGACAATGATGGTGATTAGCCCATTGATGGTCCCATATGAGTTTCAACCTTCTGTTATTCGCATCTTCATATTTATAAAAGAGGGAAATAATTAAATTAGACAATATTGGATTGTAAAAGCATAGCATTAATAAAGCACGTTATAGAGATGCGAAGAAGCTAGGTGTCAAATTTTTTAATTAGGTGACTATTTTTTCAATCTTTCAAAATAGTTTTGAGTTTATTACATAAAAATACAAGCACCAATTTAGCAAATTTCAATTCACACAGACGGTTGAAACTAATATGGGATCAGCAATGGACTAATTATGACCTACCACCCAATTTGGCATTAAATTCAGATAAGTTTTTTTCAATATTTGTTGGTTCGCTAAAATTTTGGAGAGACTTACAGTCAGATATAAACGGGTTCAAAAATGTTTCGGAATTTTTGACTTAGGAACGATCATAATACTTCCGTTACCTTCGTTAACCTCCGAAAGAAAATATGTAAATAAATATAAACCGCCAGAAAATCATGCAATTCCATCTGTGTTCTTTATTCAGGATTATACATTTACTATTTTCCTTCACACTCCATTGTTAAGAATTGGACATATATATATGATTTCTTATTCTCCCTTATTGAAAATCAAAATTGGGAGAGACATATCGATGAATATAATCTGATTTTATTGTAACTCGAAAACAAAAGTAAATGACCTGTTGAACACGCCATAGTGTGGCAACTAGCTTCCTCGAGTCTTATTTCGTATACTTTTATGATTTTATTCAATTTATTTTGGTCACAATTATTTAATTTTCCCTCTGTTTTTAATCTGTTAATATCGTTATGATTTTGCTTCCGAGCTTACCGAAGGTAACGGAAGCTATGTGATCGTTCTGAAGAACGAAAAAAATGTAGGTCTCCGATTTCAAAAATTCCAAGACAGAAATCCGTTTCAGACATCAGGGAACATTTTTGGTTCCGTGTCTGTCTGTCGGTCTGTCACAAAATTTTGCGAACCACCATATCTTAAAAACTACACGTCCAATTTTAATGAAATTTGGGTGGTAGGTCATACTTAGCCCATTGTTGGTCCCATATAAGTTTCAACTTTCTGCGGTTATTTGTTCATCTTCTACATGCACACAAACATACATTTATTTACAGCTATATCTTTAAAAGTAATCATCTGATTTTAATGAAATTTTCATGGTTTGTCGAGAGTAGCTTGCAGATAGCACCTGCCAAATTTCAACCACCTGCGCACTTCAAATCGTACTAAATTAATATGTCTTATACTACAAAGCCTCATGGCTCACTGACTCACTGACTGACATTAATGTTTACCCACTTCCAGAAGAGCTAGAGACTTGCGGTTTGCGCCATTCGACGCGCAACGTCTACATTGTGAACCAAAATAATTATAAAAAGTTCACTTTTCCCCCTCCTTCCACCCTTAAAAAATAAAAATGGCCGACTTGATTTTTAAGCTGGTTTGAGGGCTTATTGCAGCCAAACGGTAAGTCGTACTAGAAAATGGATAACACAAGTGGTAACTGATTTTAAAAGATCTACAACTTTAGTCCTATGAGTTTTTGTCGAATCATCAACGGTTGTACCTTAAATGGTGATAATTTTGTTATTTTTTGGTTTTGTTTTTTTCCATTTTTGTCTTTGAATGGCCATAGATTCTATAATAGTTGGCCGATTTTATTTCTGATTGCGGCGATTGAATCTCACACTAATGCTCTTTAAATTGAGTATATTTTATTTCATTAGTTCATCCTACTTGCTGAGAACATGAGAGTAAACTTTTTCCCGTGCGCCGTGTCACGTGACCACTTTTTTTGGTTTTTAATATTGTGTCGTATATCATTTTAAAGGCCTTGATATGTACATTAAAGCTATTTTATTTGTTGATTTTTTAAAAATGTTGTGCATGTACTTTTGTACCGATTTATAATTTTGTTGTAGGTTAAAGGGTTTAAATACTTTTTTGATACTAGGTTTTTTTATTTATATGTATTTATTAGTTAAATGAATGCCCTTTTGTATTGTTTGTTTTTTAAAAATATAATTTTGGTACCTTTAGAGTACAGGGGTACAAATGTTAAAGTTAATCTTTTATAGTGTGATGTATATCGTTAAAAAGCTCTTGCATCGTAGATAATTTTTTGTTATATTCTATTTTGTGTTATTTTTAGTTTTGAGGGGGGGAGGGTAAATAAAAAAAAAAAAAAAAAAACCTGTTTATACAGAGGTTTCTACGATTTGGTTGCAGTTTTATATTTGTTTATTAAATAAATTATAGACGCGCTAACTTTTGGTGCTTGTTGGAGGCTTTGTTTCTTCAACAAATGTTTAAAGTTCTCCGACATTATTAAATATTTACTGGACCACGCGGTGCGGTTCCAACTTTTGATATTTATGGTATTTTTCTTAATTTGGTCTTTTCTTTGCGAGGAAGCTATGTGCCACATTAATTGGCAGAGTATTTTTACATCAATAAAGTATTAATTTAGCAAAATTTATAAAGCGCAGCCGGTTAAAATTATTCTGGGGCTACTTTTGATAAACCGCCCTAATTTCGTAAAAATCAGATACATAGTTACTTTCTAAGATATAGATGTAAATAAGTGTATGTTTCTGCGCATGTGGAATATAAACAAATGAGCGCAGAATGTGGAAACTTCTATGGGAATAACAATGGGGCAGTGATAACCTTATATCCACGTCTCAAAAAAATCTGATGAGTAGTTTTTAAGATATGTTGGTCCGCAAAATGGGGGCGTTATTGTAACACTAGACTAGAACACTAGTCTTACTAAAACTACTGTTGAATGGATGATAAATTGCATGCTTTATATCCCCATTCCTTGACAGGTTTTTACTTTAACTTGTTAAAGCCGGGTTTACGCGATCCAAGTAGACTTAGATCAAGTCAGTTTTGACTCTACTTTGACGCTATTTTGATCGTGTAAACAGTGTGTCAAAGTCAACTTGGACATCCAAGTTGAGTTGGATGGGTTTCATCTATGTAGACTTTGATAAAAACAAAAATGGCGCCCAACTCACAAATTATGAGAACGAGCTGTCAAAATATGACAGACATAAGGTTGAGATGGGTTTTGTTTTTGTGATTTAAAACTTAATAAGTACAATTTAACTGGAAAGTTCTAGAGGGAAAAACATTTCACATAATTTATCAACCTCTAATTTATAGTGTATCAAATTCCACTACTTGGACCAAGTATACTTTGATCGTGTAAATCTTACTTCAAAATTCGGTAAATTTGCACTTGAGCACCCACTTATTTATAATTGTCCGATTGACTTCGGTTTTTTTTTTAAACTGTTCCTTTTTACAAATTAACAACTATTTTCATTGTACCGTGTCGATAAAATCATTAGTTTTTTTTTTTTTTTTTTTGTCATAAAAGACATTTAAGGTC
>KZ651147.1:539717-552038 GCA_001010745.2 Gerris buenoi | reverse complement strand
ACTTTGGGACTAAGGAACATCACACTTTTGTATACAAAAGTGTGATGTTCCTTAGTCCGAAAGCCTATAATAGAACTGGATATCCCTTAGTCCTAAAATATTTTAAAAGATTGACTAAAGATTGATACTAAAAGATTGACTAAGGATTGTAAACTCTCCTCTTTATATTCCTTTGTCTTAATGACTATTTAGACAGAGGGATATTTAGTCTAATGTACATTGGGACTAAGGAAAATCACACTTTTGTATACAAAAGTGCGATCTTTATTGATATGTAAATATCGATCTACAAGTAATAATCGATTAATCATATCAATTGGACAATGTTTAGGAATAGCGTATGTATGCGAGTGTTCTTGTCTGCTGGATTTAAATAAACGTAATTCATTCTTTTTTTTAAAGAAGAATCCGAAGAATTGTTTTGTTTACATGATGAGTTCCATCACAATTATACAATATTCATTGAATTATTTATATTATTCTATAATTTTATGTAGCTATTATTTTGTTTCACATGTTTATACCACCAGTTTTGATGTTTTTAGCTATCCTGAGTGAATCTCCCACCCTTAAAACCCCCCTTTCCTGAGATTTCCCGTATGTACGTGAGTGGATATTTTATATATTTAAAAAAAAAAAAAAAAAAAAAACTAATGGTTTTATCGACACGGTACAATGATAGTAGTTATTAATTTGTAAAAAGGAACATTTAAAAAAAAAAAAAAACCGATGTCAATCGGACAATTATAAATAAGTGGGTGCTCAAGTGCAAATTTACCCATAATTCCACAAACACTCGGACCAAGTGGGTTTGATCAAATTGACTTGGACAAAGTCTACTTGGATCGTGTAACAGTTTTAATCGATTTAATGGACTGATTAACTGATTTTTTTGTTCCTTAAAATTATTTTGATAAAACCTAGTTCTTATTTATTTTATTTTATTTTTTATTTATTTATTTTTTTTTTTGTTCAACAACTTTTTTTCTTTGCCAAATTTATGACATTTTCCTGTGACGTTACTAGGTATTTTTTTTCTAACGAATTCATTCTTGTTGGGGAAATTTATCCGAAGATCTCGTTCTTTTACGTAGTTATACTAAATGGTCATATTATTCCTGAGATTTTTATGGACCTCCTTTTTATTTTTCAATAATTCATTTATTTCAATATTTTTATTACAAAATCTTGGTATAAGCAACTTTTAAATTGCGTTACAAATAATTATACTTTTTCTTTTTTCGTTGTTTAATAATAATTTTACATCTACTCGTAAAGTAAAGCAAACTAGTGTGCATAAATGTAATATGTATTAGGTTTTGTACTCAAAGTTAGCTCCCTTTACGAAAATGCCTATTTTTGTGTACTGTAATAATAATACTGTTCCCATATTAGTATAAATTTGGGTCCCATTTGTTTCTTTATAAATCGCTTGCTAATTTCTTTTTGGTTTTATTGTAATTTTTAGGTTCCACACACAGATTTAAATCAGGTTTTAGTGTTAAACGTTTTTCAATTTACAAGTTATTGCTTCCTGCTGAGTGGAACATCCAATAATTAACTAAGAAATCATGCTGTGCTTACTACTTACCATAATACATATATAAAAATGTTCTTGATGCAGGTGTTTTGGAACGTGCTACGGCGCAAGGTCAAACTATTCAAGTACCTTCCATTCAACCCAACATAGTTGAGAGTAGCTCAAGTACCCTCAAGGTTTCATTCATAAAAATCTACTGCCAGATACCTGGACAATCGACTATATACTCGTAGTAAGAAATTCTCTTTTGTTACCTGCCCTGTCCCTTACCTGACTCCCTTATTTATCTACCCTCTTTTAATAAGTATTCAATGGCACAATCTTCATCTAAAGGAAGTAGTAATTCCTAGTTACTTTTTTTTATATCTGTTTTCATTCATAAAATTCAAATTATTTATGAATGGGAAACCTTTGCGGTTACAATGTTAAGGTAACCTCTACCTTTTATTTTCTTACATTCATAGGAAGTCTATTTATGTCGAGTTTCTTCATTGATAAATATCTGTGCAGTATTTAGTTTCTTGATTCTTATCTGTAACTGTAACATTTCTTTTTTTTTTGTATTGATTTTCTTAAGGAAGGTTTCAAGTTTTAGGGGCTTTTATTGGCTTTGTTGTCGATGGTACTGGATCTGTAATGGTAACTTTCTTTTATGTTACGGCGCGTGACCATTATTTAAATTTTAATTGTTTGTTGAAAATTACTTTGACATTTTGGACGTAGCTGTCTAAATAGCTTTTCTTTCATGAGGTTTGCTTAAAATACCGACCTTTCTTCAAGATATGAAGGCCTTCGAGCTGATAGAATTTTCTTGTAAATTAAGACATTCGGACATCTAGAGCTCATTTCGGAATTATAATCATCCTCTTTGTTATAACTTTATATCTACAAGGAAACTTATTGCCATGGCGCTTTAAGCCAATATTTAAGTGGCATTGAGCTGTAGCCATGTCTTCAATCCTGTTCTGTTGCTAATAATTATTATGGTTACAAATGTTAGGTCCTCTTTGATCCCCTCCCAATTCCAACTTGATGCTCCTTCTATTTTCTTTCTTTTCTTTTCTTGTTAGTTGAAATTTGAAATGCCGCAATTTCTAAAAATTTCTTTTTGGTCTCACATATTTTTTGTGTCAACCGTTTTGTTTCTTTATTATTTTATTATCTTAATTAATTATACTTGTGTCTTTTATTTATAATACATTTCAAGTGCCATAATTTCCTATGATATTTTTTTTAAGTTACTACCAAAAAAACACTGACTGAATTAATTCAGACAATATATGTAGGATGTAGGTATAATAATATATTATATTCATTCTAGCAAGTATATAAATTAAGTATAACAAGGAACAGTAATTATGTACTAAATTTGATAGCAACTTAATAAACTAAGGCCGCTCCCTGACTTGTCGGTACGGTATCGGTATGCGGTATTTTCTGCTTTACCGACAGCTTACCGATAGCATACCAATACCGCACCGATACCGTACCGACAAGTGAGGGAGCGGCCTAAATCGTTATCACACAACAAAACATCTCAGCTACAAAAAACAAACTCTGTGGTGCAACAAATATATGTAATAGATCGCATGGGGTAAGTGTGTCGTTCCATCAGCCTTATACATTATACACCTTACAATTTACAGTTGGGATTCACAACCAATAATCCCTAACAATATTCCTTGGAATTATGATGCGGTTCGTTCTTGTTGTGTATATTTTTTCCGACCTACTCAATGTTAGCCATCTGAAATAAACAACTAATAATAATAAATTAAAAGTATTTTTATTCATGAGGAAATCCTTGAAAAATGTTTTCTTAAATTGCCTCATCTAGATTGCGCGTAAAAGTTTTTATAATAATTTGTACATCTAACATGATTACAAATTATCAAGTGTTTGAAATTTTGCCAGATTCCTTAGTTGGTCCAAATTGGTCCGGACTCGTTCTAATTCCCAACACAAATTGTGATTATTAAGCGTAAAATTAGTTCAATTTGGAATTGAAACAAAATTGAATTATTCTTTGATACAAATTTAATATGCACCTGTTAACTCGGTTTATGCACTAAAATAATGATGATAATTAAAATCATTTTAAAATTAAAATTATTAAATATCTTATGTTAGTGATTGAATTTTCTCAATTTCGTCACTTAGTTGTAAGTGTTATTTTACCTTACAATATGCTAGAGTAAATCTATAAATAGAAGGACGAATAGTGTATTCGTTAAGATAGATGTAAGTATAAACAATTTAGTCGAAGTTATTGACTATTTGTTTACTTATACACATACACCCTTCTTTGAAAGCTCACTTTTCAAATGATAAGAATAAGAAAGGGTAGATGAGGGAGTTGCATAATGCTTTATACTGATGACGATGACATACATACTTAGCAATAAATTGGTTATCAGTTATCATTTATCATACATGCAACCTCTACTAAACTCTTCACTATGTGAATTTGAGTTGATTTTACATTTTAGCCCTTTAAAATTTATGTTGTGAAGGATCTTTAGATAATAAATAGAGTAATAATAAATCATTTACATAAAATACAAAATGTTTCGTACCTTCAAGTTTATGATTCAAATCATTTGATAGGTTATTAATGAAGAAGGGAGAAAGACATATTTATCTATCGGCCTTCCTCCCTTTAAGTTGAATAATAATATTGATGATATAATATTACATTAAATTTGCTAGATTGAAACTGACTTAATCAAAAATAAACTATGTTGTGATGAGTGAAAATACAGAATAAGTCTCTCTCTATTAGCATATCAAGTGAAACTAAAATAAGTTATTTAATTAAAACTTTACAAATTTTAATTTGAGTTTCGTTTCAACAGGCGAAACTTAGTTACAATTTAGTATTTACTTAAAATAACTTCTGCGTTTTCCTTTCTCCTTGATTTTCAACAACAATCAAACTTTTATCGCTTTTAAATTGAATGAAGCCAAAATAATCAGGTTGCCTAACTATTATTAAATTAAAACCATTTTCCACCTGTTTGGTTCAATATTATCAGTAGTATGTACTAAGGTCCTAATACTATTACTAGTACTCTAGACGGGTAGAACTACTTGCTAAAAATCTAGCAATTTACCGCCGAAGCCAGTGGGGGGTGTGATTATATTATTGAGCCATATAAATCAGAGCATCACGGCGCAGGATCAAACCCACAACCTTGTACGGCCTTAGCTCATTAAAAGTCGAGCAGACGTGGCAAGTAATTTAATCCACGCTGGCTCCCACATCATCAGTGCATCGGTTTACTGATTATGTATTTAATCAAATATAAAATGTCTCAATTATGGCTTATTGACGTACTAGATACAGACCTAGTCGCTAATCCCACACAATTTTTATCACCCTGCCATTTTGCCATATCCCTCAACGAAATGTTTTTAACGATTGTGCGTCATCTTTCCTCAAGTCTAGTTGCGTTAAGGATAAGACTCTATTTGTACTTCTGGTCTTGTTGCCTCGGCCATTTTAATTTATTCCGTTGCTTTTTCTCCTAGATCTGCGTTCGCCATCCTCTTTACATCCGCAGGCCGTCTTCCACATCATTCGTGGTGTGGTCTTCCTCTTTTTCTTCCACCAGGGAGCCCAGTAAAAACTTTATTTACAGCTCTTGGATCAGGCATTCTTTCTACTTTCTACAAATCACAGCCGTCTGAACCTTCAAATTTTAATCTCTTCCACATCCACGTCAGGATTATTCTAGAGTGGCTATAGTTCCAAGTTTAATTCTCCAGACCGCGCACATGCAAATCTTATTTTCCTCATTTCCTCAGAATGTTCTTCTTTCAAATCGTTAGCGTGTCCTCCATTGTCCTTCATAATCTAAGTCTCTAACCCTTAGATAATTTCTTCTCATATAACTATTTTATAAATAATTAAAACAAAATGTCACTCCACTTAAAGTACAATACTTTAATAACAAAGACGACTCTACTCACTCACATAGCCTTTTTTCGCGTCTTCTGCTACTACTGAAGTCTTGAACTATTTATTTTATAAATGATAATTTTATCATTTCGGGATACAAATTTTGATTTGAAGATTTTTTCGATAAATTATAGACCTTGGTTCCAACATTGCTATTTCATAATCATGCACTAGACCTCACTAAAAAAAATACTCCTATATACTTTAAATCTCGCACCTTTTCAAAGGACCTGTGGCCTACATTAAAAACAAAATTGCATATTCCGCTCTAAATTCTAAGTTTTATTCTCGTTGACTTCAATGGCCCTCCTAGCGTTGTCTTCTCCAGTTGTTTTTGAATTAGCTTGACGCTTTTATTTAGTGCTAACTATAGTTTTTTACTAGTTAAGATTAACATTGTCTGTAAAAGTGGTACATCCTGATCAAATTAAAATAATGCAGTTTTCCATTCATCAGACAGTTCTTTGACCTGGAAGACTCTAGAAGCTTATACTCTTTGTACACTATCTCAGGAAATGATTTATTATAAAAATGAATTCTGTAAAAAATTCTGTTAATTCTGTAAAAATGAATGTCGTTATAACAACAGTGTAAATTCTAAATATGAAATATTTAGTATAGATCTAATTTTTTTTAATTATAAACAGAACAAACTAAAAATCGACTCTACTCACTCACGTAGCCTTTTTTTCTCGTCTTCTGCTACTGAAGTCTTGAACTATTTTTTTTTATGTATATACACTATTTATGTATATAACTATTTTCTCAAGAAGATACACATTAGTGTATCTTCTTGAGACCGGATATTGTTAATGAATCCTTAGAAGATTTCCAAGTAAGAAAGGATAAAAAGAATTAAAAAACTAAAATTAGTATTATTTATACACTTTTTTTTTATTTTTATACATAATCTGACTCACTTTTATACACTTCAAATAGAAAAGTAAATAGGAAATAAATATGACACTTTTAACATCCTCTGTACATTGTAGGAATACCCTCTTTAAATGGTATATTTGTAACTGAGTAATACATGTCGTGTCTTAGAGGGGTATTTGAACTTCAAAATTATGAGGAATCGTCTTGTTACAGTTCTAAAATATAACAAAAAAGGGGTTAGCTACAAAAGAATAGGAGACAAGATGTCTAGCGCTTTAAGATTGTATATGACACTTTTAATTTTTTTCTTTCTTGTTCATTCTTTAATTTTGTTGGAGTAGTAATAGAATATAGTAAGTAGGAAAGTAAATGGACTTTTTTTAAGATTCTAGCTGAATGAACATATGGTCTTGATTTGTTTTTTTCAATCAGTAGAGTTCGAGGACGGGAAATGTGACGTCATTTTTATGTTGTTTACGTCTTGTTTTTTATATTTAATTTTTAGTATAAGCTTTCTACGAAATCTTTTGTTAAGTGTTGTAGAGGGGTAAAATTATTTTGGAGAAGGTTTAGCACGTGTCCTTAAATTGATGAGTGTACGAAGCTTTTTTTAATCTGTTAACGCCGAACAGAAGTTTTGTTTAATGTATAGTACGGTGACGTTGACTCATTGTTACTCATATGAGTAGAATGGTTTGAGTCAATACAATAATCTAGGTTTTCCGGTGTCAGTAGATGTCTCGTGTCCTTAGCGTTTTTTTAATATCACATCAAAATTGTTGGACAAATATAACAATGTCTTCCAAATTCTAGTGTTTCGAAGGTATTAAACCAAAAATTAGCTTGATGAAAGTCAGTGAAAGAAATATATAACTAAGCCCTGTTTAGAACGATGAAAAGCGATCATTGTTGGGGGCAAGGTGATTTACGTGACTCTAAGGGTAAAAAATTAGTTAGTAACCCCGAAACCCTTATCTTGCTCTCTTGGAAAGATTGAACAACTAAATTGAAGTGGCAGCACTGATTGATGGATCAGGTAGACAATTTAGAAGCTGATCTTACTTGGAAAGTTAAAAATTGTTTGTATTTTTTTTTTTTATTTTACTAAAAATATGTTTGTTTAACGCGGACTGATAAACTAGGCTAGAAAATATTCAATTAGTATTTATGGAAATTAAATAAAATATTTTGAACCCCAAAAGAGAAATCATCCTTTTTAATTTACAAATTGGAAAAAATAACCTTAATTGTTAATGCAAACTTCGTTATAACTGGATTATAATGTCGTTTTAATGATTTATGTATGTATATGAAAAAGTCCTAAAGTAATTAAACAGATTTTTCTCGGACTGATCAATTTTTAATTCTTTCACGGATATTTTGTTTGAACATTTGTCGCTACAAAATATTTTATTTAATTTCCATAAATACTAATTGAATATTTTCTAGCCTAGTTTATCAGTCCGCGTTAAACAAACATATTTTTAGTAAAATAAAAAAAAAATACAAACAATTTTTAACTTTCCAAGTAAGATCAGCTTCTAAATTGTCTACCTGATCCATCAATCAGTGCTGCCACTTCAATTTAGTTGTTCAATCTTTCCAAGAGAGCAAGATAAGGGTTTCGGGGTTACTAACTAATTTTTTACCCTTAGAGTCACGTAAATCACCTTGCCCCCAACAATGATCGCTTTTCATCGTTCTAAACAGGGCTTAGTTATATATTTCTTTCACTGACTTTCATCAAGCTAATTTTTGGTTTAATACCTTCGAAACACTAGAATTTGGAAGACATTGTTATATTTGTCCAACAATTTTGATGTGATATTAAACTCCCAAAGCGAAATTATCTTTTTTAATTTGTAAATTGGAAAAAAATAGCCTTAATTGTTAATGCAAACTTGGTACAGTTAAAAAATGGATACTCTTTTTGTCTATATTATAGCCCAATTTCAAACGATTTTAACGAAATTGGTACACAGGATCCTTTTTATAAAGATACATTTAAAATTAGTTGGACATCAATAAGGTCCGACATTTTTGTAGGACAGTAGCTAATATTGGTACCACACATTTAGATACTGTACATTTAATATTTAATAATTGTCTCTTTTTTTTAACAATTAACTCTTTTTATTCTCACACACTTTTTTATGCTCTTACTGCATGATTTTCCATCAGTCAGTATGCATGGCGCATGGCACATCACGCGTATTATTAATAACTATTATTAAGTACTACATATTCATTTTATTCTTGACTTATTTGAATTACAATTAGTATTTTCCAGATAATTTTTCTAAAAACTATTATTTTTCTTATTTAAGGCTGTAGCCGCCTTAGTGAACGTGTTAAAGAAGAATTAGTTACAGGATAATTGATAATTGATGGTGTGTGTGTTTATATGTAACAAGTTGTAATTGTATGTTTAGCCGGTGTTTAGTAACTTGTTATAACACTAGAGTCAGGCGCCCTCTAGTGGACATGTTTATGACTAAGAGCGTCTACTGACTAGGTTCTAGTACTAAGAAGTGAGTATTGGTTTCCTTGTAGAGTCACGTGGATCCTCTGGTAGGAATATTAAGAGCACCAAGGCGCCTTATATCCAGACCAATCCACTAGCCAAACTTCCTTTACTAACTATTAACGAATCGACTACAAGAAACCTAATCATCATCTTACTTGCGTCTCCAGTGTTTCCTTTCTGGGTTAAGGAGTTATTTGATTTGGCAAGGCCTACCCTGAACAGAACATATGTAAACCAATGTACGTGACCGCAAGTGGGATGTGAAAACCGGAGGTTTTATTCGGCAATATTCGGCCCATATCGCTGGGTAGAAATGTGTTTAAAATTTTAAGTAGCTCGTGAGAAAATGAAGATTCGACAACTAGTTTTATTTTTAAACACTTGAATTCCTCAAGATGTCATTAGTTACTGGATTTTAACGACGAAGAAGTAATTCCTTTAGATTATATAGAAAAGTGAATTTGGTATCAATAGCCCTCCGCACACGGAGCAACTCACAACAAACTTAACTGGCAACTCCAGTCATTTTTGAGTTGACGGAAAGCAAACCCAGTTTGTAATGAGTTGCTCCGTGTGCGGTGTCCTATTCAATTACACTGGTTGAAACTCATAGTCAACTGGTTGGGGATTTGAGTTTGTAATCAGTTTGTTTTGAGTTGCTCCGTTTGCGGAGGGCCTAACAGGTGTATAAAGTTGACGAGTAGTTTAACGACAATAGTAATGGTAATGATACATTTTAATCGGGCACAGTTTTGAGGTGTCGTTACGGACAAGCGGTTATAAAGGTTTTTTACGCGCTTCAGATTAATCTAGTTATTATTACAGGAATCGTGAATAGTTGGTTCCAAACCAACTTTCTTGCGTTGAAGCTAACCTGAATAAACCCTTCCAGTCCTTTCTCTCTTTATGTTTTGATTTCATTTTTTGAGTCATCCATTTACATAGTAAATATTAGGTTTGGTCTAACCAAGCAATGTACCGTCCGCAGGATCTTCACGGGCATTTGCAATGGATAAATGCCGTTTCAACCCGACTTGTGACTGTGTTTCGTATACCGTTCTACATACTGGTTCAACCCACGCTGGGATCATTTGCAAACCGTTTACTGTACGGTCCAAACGATTCTTTAACAATACCAAGTACTAGTTTGTTTGACAAGTGCAGATATGTAAATCGTCATAAATATCAACAAGCAGCTTCCCTATCTGATAGATTTCTTTTTTTTTTTAATTCGGCGCAAATAGAGTCACAAATCCATTCCAATCCGACGATGGAACGGAAAAATGGTAAGGTTTCGTTTTTAAAGGCTTGAAACCTTCAATTATAATCTTTTAACTTAACTAATTATAATTTTTAGTCATTTTAACCTAGTCAGAAAAACAAAACTATTGAATATTATTAAAGATCTAAAGTATAGTTGGCTCGCGCATGCTATTTAGAAACTTACTTATTTACCCTTGACAGAGTAGCCTAATCATTTTGCTTGAAAGATTAATTATTGAATAAACAAAAATAAATACAATTCAATTTATGTTGGGTTATTGTTCTTTTTTATTTTTTATTTAATCATTAATATAAAATTATAGTAAATAATCAATTGTTATCAATTAGTGTAAATTAATTGTTCTTATCACTATGTAACTTAGTCAATATTGACTGAAAATAAGTAAAATATATCTACCAATAAATTTAGTTGAAAGATAATAACTTAAATACAAGGCAAAATAATAACACAATAAACTAAGCAACAAAAACAAAACTAAATTAAGGGGTTAAATTGTACGTAAAAAAATGATGATAACGTTTATTGTGTAAAATTTAATATTCTTCAATTTTGATCTGATCATTAATTGGTCTACGGGCCACAGGAAACGAGATATTCACCAAAATGCGTAAAAAGTCGTGAAAAAACAAACACTATGAAATTTATAATAAGTTGATCATTGCTAAACCGGGCACTTTTATAGAAAAAGGCCCCCCTTTTCTTTTTAATCTAATACACTTTCTTACAACTTAATACACACTTTTTCAATATAAATGTGTGATATTCCTTTGTCCCAAAGCATATTGGACTGAATATCCCTTTGTCTTAATAGCTACTTAAACTGAGTTTAAGTAGCTAGTTTGGATATAAACTCTTTTGTATAAAAAACAAAAAGGGGGGCCCTTTTCTATAAAAGTACCCTAAACCGTTCGTTGTAAAAAATGAATAGGGCCTTTTTTGAGGAAAATTTAATAATCTTGCTTTTTGATAATTACCTTAATTTGTGTCCGATCCATAGAAAGCGAGTTATTTGTAAAAATACGTAAAAAGTGGTGCGGCGACAGATGCTAAATATTCATAGATTTTCTTCGCCCAATAATCCGTAAACCGTCCATTGTACGTAATAAATGAATAGACCTTTTTTGTGATCTTTAATTTTTATAACCACCTAGATTGGTGTCCGAGCCATAGGAAGCCAGATATTCGCAATTAACCGAATTTATTGACCTTTGCCCTTGAATATCTTTTAAAGCGACATCGATCTCGTTGCCGATTTTGGATATGTTGTTCAGAACGTCAAAATGAAGCGATAAAAAAAAAAATGATGGCTTCTATTTTTTTGGAACAGAAAACCTAAAATGACTGGATTAAAAATTGTTCGACGTTTGCTCAAATTTAGGACGCACGTAATAAGATGAGGCGGTGGACTGCCGAAGATTGGACGATTATTCGGAAGGCCACCTAACGACATACTTGATACGAATTTGTCCGACAAGACAAACTATAAATTGTTTTAGATTTAGTATCACTATTAGTATCTATCATTAAGTATATGGTATATGCCTATATGGAGACGCGCAGAGGCTTGATTCAGAGCATGATTCAGTATTGATCGAATGAAAGCATATTGACGTAAGCAAAGTTGGTTTTGAACCATATCGTATGTTAGCGCGGTTGTTGTATTTAGTTGATTGGTTGTTCTCTAGCCAGGGATTTATGTACACAGGGGTCATACTAGTTAAACCTTTGAACAGAGTGAGGGAGATCTAATAATTTACATGATGTATACCTTCCCTGGCTAGCTCAGGACTCTGGCTATTAGATTCCCTTGCATGCCTTAACTACACCAGAGTATTACCTCGTATCAACTAGTCTAGACACGGATAGAAACTCCCTCTTTTTAGACCTTATTAATACAAATCTCCTTCATAGACAGCAGCATTGTGCCATCTTGTATCTAGAAATCTGGGAATACTTTAAAAAATATAATTATCATAATTGATTCCTTCTCCTTCTGATCAGTGTTTTGTGGGTCTTATACTCGTTGTCTCTGACACGTCACTTAATTAACTGGATGCTGCAATTGATAAAAATTAAAAGTGTAAAAAAAAAAAAAAAAAAAAAAAAAAAAAAAAAAAAAAAAAAAAAAA
>KZ651147.1:512539-536335 GCA_001010745.2 Gerris buenoi | reverse complement strand
TATATATATGCTTACAAACTAAAGAGATGCTTTTTTCAAGTATCAGCTTCCCTACTTCAGAGGTTTCGACTGGTCTCACAATTCCCCGCCTTTTTTTTAATATGCTCCTATTTACTGCCGTATAAGTAATCTAAGTTTGTTTCTAATTAATAATTACATATAAGTATTCTCTTATAAAAATTTTATGTGGGGGAGAAATCTATTTGCAGTAGTCAAGTTTACCTGGACAATCGTAAATGGTTTTGCTTATAATGATTATTCATATTTAAAATTTTGGCATTTAACACTGTGCTGAAAACCTTTTAAAGGCTTATCGTAGCTAATCAACCATTACTTATAAGCACCAACTTAAATAAATGCCTTAGAGTGATTGGAAGTATATATGAGATATAATAATAATATGGTATATACCTAGTAATAATAACTTATGTATTCAATAATAATATAGCATGCAGTATACGTTCAATGAATGTCGTCTGTTTCGGGTCTTAAGGGTATAAATAAAAACAACTTTTTTTTATTTTTTTTTATCAATATGCGATATTTCTGTCCTACTTGGGCCATTATCAAGGTATACACATAATTTTTGTTACAACATAACAAAGCCAATCAAAAACACAATTTGTACAATAAAAATATTGTAGTTAATTAACCTTTATAATCTTTTAAACATCCAAAAAAAGTCCTCCTAAAATTTGGAATCCTAAATTATTCAAAACATCACAGTACTACCTACAAACACATAATAATTGAAGTTCAATTTGTCAAATTTACAAAGTTAATATATTTTAAAACAATTACTTCATTACTTCATGTTATGGTAACTTACTCACCTTTGTCACCAAAACTTATTAATAATTTTACATTATTGTAAATAATTTAAAATGTATGTTGTTGATAACTGTAAATAAATTATTGTTTTAGCTTGATAGTGGCCCAAGTGGGGCTAAAATATCACTTATTGATATAAAAACTTATTTTTTTATTTTTATACCCTTAAGTCTTGAAACAGACGATATACAGCGTGATTGAATATGTATATATTTATGAAAGGGTAATTCACTGATTCATAGCATAGGTTTATACATACAGTATATGGTAATGTTGTGTTTGCTATTTTATTTAGTATTGTGGTGTCTACTATAATAGTTATATGGTCTATTTTATTTAGTATTGTGGTGTCTACTATAATAGTTATATGGTATCTACTGTAATAGTAATGTGGCTGTTTACAGTAATAATAATGGGGTATCTACTTTAAAATTAATGTTAAGGAGTCAATTATTGAAAGTTTTTGACTCGTTATTTTAAAACCCAGGAAGATAATAAGGGAACCTGTCTCATTCCTGTAGGAAGAAATGAGGTATTCAAGATGCTAATTTGAAATTTGTTTTATCTTACAACTAGTCTCTGTTGTTTTAGGACCAATTAGCTCGTTTTTATGTATATTTCATAATTGCAAGTCTAAAGGTAATGAGAGGTGTTTTGTTTAGGCTTCGTTCTTAATATTTTTTAATAACAGAGTTTTTTTTAACAAAATATATATTTTAGTTTTCGGGGCCTACCTTAGGGTCGTTGTTATGAACCATATGAGTGATACTACTTTTCTTCGAATTTAGACTCCATTTTTTTTTTTTTTTTTTTTTTTTTTTTTTTTTTTTTTTTTTTGTCTTCCGACTGTCATTATATATTATTTGCCAAGTTAGAAAATATTATATTAAACCTCTGGCGCCAGGTTTAGTGGCGCTACTGATACGGAGGTGCCGAGAAAAATATATATTTAAATATTCCAAGACGACGATAGGTTGTAAATATAAATTAGTCATGTTCTTACGAGTTCTTCGAATGAATTCTCAGTTTCGCCTACGAAATATTTCGCGACTATTTATAGATCTAGGAGTAGAAATAAATCTTAATGTACTCAAAGGCATTAATAATTTCTGATCAGTACATTGACTTGTCGTTACCCCAAATATTGGCATTTTAACTGCAAATGAAAACATAGGCCAACGTAATAAAACTTACTTATATTCACTTGATACTTTTATTCATACTTACATACCCTTAAAAAACACTTCAACCGACCGGTCTAGGAAAAAGTACCTTACAAACGGCCGGTCTAGAAGCCCAACATGATACAAGTCTTCTGATAAAAGCAAGCTGTACAGTAGTGTCACAGTTTAATAAGTTCGCTCTCTCCTCGAATTATTATTATTATTATTATTTTACATCTGGTTCGCAAGTTTAGATGGCTGCTGACAAATTTAAAAGTACAAAACTTCAGGCCCAGGCTCCTTCTCTTTCGAACATTTTCCAGATCATAGTTTTTTTTTCAAGTCAGGTAGTCGAAACAACTAGAAAATATGTCAAATGATTTTGACGGTGTTGTTTCATATCAATGAACCGAGTGCTCAGTGTTGGTGATTTTAAGAAAAGGTGTTCTAAGAATGAGAGCTTATTTAGTTTAGATAAAAATTAAGTGTATTTTTACCACGGGCTGGTCGTTATAGACAATTTATATTTTTGCTAATTTCGTAGATGCTGAATTCGTTATGCCCGATTCTGTAAATATCCTCGACTGTTATATGCAAGGTTGATCGTTTAAAACTTAATCGTCTTTTGTAGTCGCTATTATAAAACATTTCTACTATATCACTTGATTGAGATGGTTTATGTATATTTTTTGATTGCTGTTCTTTTGCGCCCTGATCAACATATCATTAGGTTATTATAAGGACGGGGAGATCACGGTTGCTTTACACATCTACTTGGAGTGATATCAATGATGATGTCGTATCATCAGTGTGAATCAGTCTCACTTTTAGGTTTCAGGCGAATTTCCATATACGCTACCCACTCAGCTACGCCGCGCAGCGAAGAACGAAGCGCAGTAAAGAAACTTAGCAGTTTCTTTACTATTATTTTATATTTATTGATTTTCTTTTTATTATTTTACAATACCTAGATGCATGGCGGGTTTGGTCGTATTCCTGTTTTCTTTAATAAAATATTATTAAATCCACAATTTACAACCATGAATTGCCTTTAACTTCAACTTTCTTATGAAACAATTCAGTTTGAATAATTTTTTTCTGAACACTATTCAATCATAAATATATAATACATATAATTTATTTTGACGACGATTAAATTACTTTGTTCCGTGGTAGACTGTGAAATAGTAACTTTAGAGCCTAAAAAACAAAGCTAAAATCATTTTTTTCATTACGTGGACTTAAAAAGTCTTTTCATTACTCCTGGCAGTAAAGAAATAGTATATTATGTTACTAGGCTGTGAAGTGAGTTCTTTCTTTACCGCGGCAATTACATTTACTGTCGAGCGAAGCGAGACAGGAAATATTGCCAAGGTAAAGAAAAAACACTTCACAGTCGAGTAGCATATGCTATTTTTTCCGTGGTAGCAGACATTAAAAAACATTAAATATTAATCAAATAATAATAACAAATATTAGTTCAAACTTAAGATTAAAAAAAAGAAACCTTAAAAAGAGGTTACACTATAAGAAAAGATAAATAAAACGCATTGACATCTAGCGGAATTCTATCGTACTAAGGCCATTTCAGTAAGAAAATAGCGCTCCTACGGAAGTTTTGATAAGCTCTTATAGTACAATAAAAATTTTTTGCGTCCTAGGACGTAAAAAATTTTTTCTTTACTGCCAGGAGTAAAGAAAAGATTTTTTAAGTCCACGTAATGAAAAAATTGATTTTAGCTTTGTTTTTTAGGCTGTAAAGTTACTATTTCACAGCCTACCTCGGAAACAAATTGTTTACGTCCTAGGACAAACATTTTTTTTTCTTTACTGCCAGCAGTTATTAAAACTTAGTAGATAGGCTTCTTAAGGCCGATTTACACGTATTAAGTTGTTAAGTGATTAACTAAATTTTAAGTGACTTAATTGTTAAAAATCGTTTACACGTATTCACACTTAATATTTAGTTAAGCTGTTTAGTTCACTAATAGTGGACGTTGAACAACGTGTTCAAGTCATAAATACTGTTTTAAAGTTTATTTTAAATTAGATTTTGGACGAAATAAAATATGTATTTTTAAATAATGTATAATTTTTGTCGAATAAAACATTTTTAAATAATATATAAACAAAGATCTGCAAATCTATAAGCGAGGTTCCGACAAACTTGCACATTTAACTATCGCGCATGTCCAGTAATTATCCACGCCTACCTACTAAACAGAAAAATAGAAAAATTTATATTCTACTTGTTTAGTTGCATGCTAAATTTTAACTTGCAACTTATTACTAAATTCATTGTTTACATGCATTAAGTCGCTAACAATTTAGTTACAATTTAGTTAACCACTTAACAACAATACGTGCGTAAATCGGCCTTTAGTACGATTGAATTCCGCTAGATGTCAATGCGTTTTATTTATCTTTTCTTATAGTGTAACCTCTTTTTAAGGTTTTTTTTAATCTTAATTTTGAACTAATATTTGTTATTATTATATTGATTATTGATTAATATTTAATGTTTTTTCATTGTCTGCTACCTCGGAAAAAATAGCATATGCTACACGACTGTGAAGTGTTTTTTTCTTTACCGCGGCAATTACATTTACTGTCGAGCGAAGCGAGACAGGAAATATTGCCAAGGTAACATAATATACTATTCTTTAAATCTCGTTTTTACATATTTTTAGTAAAATTAAAAGTATGTTTACTGAAAAAAGCTAAAAGAAAATTCTTCTCTTTCCATCAAAAAGCTTGAATGGTAAATATTTTTCAGATGAATTATACAACTCTTGACATGTTTACATCTATCTTAGCTACTTTCCTAGAAATACGATAAAAGAAACGTAATAAGTGGCGCCATTATTTGAGCTCCAATCAGGATAAAAGAACAGAATATCAAATACGGACCGCATTAATGCGGGCATTGCCATCCTAATCGATTCATCTTTCCGCTGATAAAAAAACGTCAATGTTACTTACTCATTCTGACTAAATACTCTCGTAGTATGTGTGTATCAACAAGTCGACGAAAAAAAAGTTTTTATCTAAAACAATCTTTAAAAAGTGAATTAAAAACTCCATGATACGAAACTCTAGAGACTGGAGCCAAAATGGCAGAGATCCAATGAGCTCGAAAAGCAGGTATAGTAGTTTTAGGAGAACTGATAGAGAAAACATTTATAGAACTACAAGGCTTCTCCAAGACTTAGCCAATCAGAGTGTCTAGACTAGTAAAACTAGAGTGCCACTGACTCCATACGAAATTGGATGGAGCAATCTACAATAACTTCTAAACAGTACAACACCTATGAAATTTTAATTCGTTACGTTTTCCCTTTCTTGACATTTCGGATTAGCAAAATGTTTTTTTAAGTGTGTTTACTAGAAAAAAGTATAGTTTTAACGAGGTAAAACAACCCATTAGCAATTCAATTTGTCAACCTCTTCATTGGGCAAATTACTACAGTAAACCGCCTTGAAGAATTAATTAAATTAGACATTTCGTGCGACCTACAACATTAGTGATATTATTTTGCAACTTATAGGTTTGTTACAATGAATTAAAACCAGATAATCTATGTCTCATAGGAAATACGTTAAAGCCTAAATATTTATCTGAAATTATTAAGAGGGCTACGCTCTATTTGCAACTCACAACAGCTGTAAAAACAATGGAAAAATATACAAAAAGAACTAATGAGCTACGTGAATAGTTCCTAGATTGCAATGATATTTATCTGTATCTGAAAGCTTATGTTACCTTTTATAGATTGTGTTGGCATTTAACAGATTTCAGACAGTTAGAATTCTAGATTATCTGTATAATTTTCAGTTGCACAATATGTTTATACGTTGTGGTCAGTTGAAAACGATTCACATCAATAATATCTTAAACATAATTGCTGCCCTAGATTTGGATTTAAGATTTACTAAGTGTCTCACCCTTTGCTCCTTTAGTAGATCTAAATTTACCAAGCTTGGACCGAAATTAAATATTACAAAAAATGTTTAATATTGTCTTTGCATTGCCATAATTTCTCATGAGGTTGTGTATTCGCAATGTGTGTTTATTTAGGCCTAGTTATTTAATAGCAATTTACGCCGTGTTTTCTCTTTTCTTCATTTTTTTGTGAAAAATAATGTAATGGATAAGTATAGTATATAATAGTCCCACCTTCTTGGGAATCAAATGTATGAGTTGAGTCGGTGTTTGGAAATGGGTTCACAATAAGCGCCTTTAGCCTATCAGAATTCACTGTGTGACAACAGATGCCCTATTTTGTAATAACTGATCCCCTATTATTCTGTTTAATGTTTGTGAACTAGTTTTTCTAAGGAACTCTACTATCGTTTGAATCTATATAATTTAATCTTTTATTAAAAAAATGTCCTAAAAAGAAATGGTTGAAAGTCAGATAATTTATTTTGTTTTAAGCTTAGTTCGATTTTGATACTGTTAATCCAAATATTATTTTGTTAGGAGTGTTATTTGTTTGAATTAGATTCCTTTACAGACCGCAAAGACAGTGCTATTCTAAAGAGACTCGCTCCATTATTTTGGCCATTCTCTTGAGTGGTGATCTGTGATTGAGAACGATCCTTTTACAGAATGTAAAACAACTCTTACCCTAAAGAGGCACACGCTATCCTAAGACTATTACCTTGAAAGTGATCAATGCAGAGGTTAAAATCCTGCCCTTAATTGATCATTATTGGCGATCAAAGCGAAAAATATTATTTCTGTAACTAGCGTCAAAGAGATGTTATTATGTGGCCTTTATCTTCAACACCCGTTAAAACAAAAATCCTTCAGCTGTGTAATTTACAAAACTAATCTCTTTTGTCTTCAACCTCAAATATTATATTAAATAAACAATAAAGAATTGAAAATTAGCGTATTTCTGTTGACACAGCTTGGTAATTAAATTTATTTACCCCGGACTCTCAGTACTAGAGAAAACTTTTTAAACTAGGCGAGTCAATTAGTAATCCAACTGCTAGGCCGTTACTTAGATCAAAGAAAGCTTTCTTTCATCTGGTATAATTGAATGTGTATAAAGAAAGATTATTTTTTGTTTATATAAATATAAAGTATTAGAGAAGGAGAAGATTGTGATTTATAACGTCCTCTATAAGTGGTTGTTTTTATTTCATGTGGCGCGGCTGTGCGATTGTTGTGTGAAGTAAGGAAGTGTGTTTTTTTGTAAGTAGATTAGTGGCTCCATCTGTTTAAGTAATTTTGTGTCACGAGCCAGAGTTTTATTCAGTCTCGATGATTTTGTTAAAAAAATAAAATAAATAAATAATTAATAATAATACAACTCAATAACTAATATTAGTTATTGTTGCTGTTTAGCGCACAGGTAATTGTTATTATTTTTTTTTGCGTTGAAGCAGCTCTTCGTGGAATTTATATTTAATCGAATTTATAATTTGATTGGTCAAAATCGTGATTTCTATCTATTAAATATTCACATTTTCTTTATATTTTAGTAAATTTACTTTCTAAATCATATTTAATTTTGTTTCTTGATTATTTGTCTTTGGTGTAACTAGTGTTAAAACTCTTTCTATAAAAACTTTATCAAACGTTATAATTACTATTTATTTAACTTTCAAAGTAACAATTTTTTTAAGACACCATATGATCTCAAAATTCTTCAAAACCATATTTAACTTTTAAAGTAACAATTATTTTTAAGACACCATATGATCACACATCAACAATGATCAACAATTTTTTTTAAGACACCATATGATTTTAAGACACTCAAAATTATTCAAAACCTTATTTAACATATAAATTTATTCAATTTTTGATGGATTTTTAAGGTGTAATAAAATAATAACTAGTTGATTTTAATTTCTTTTTATTGTGAGACGTTTGAGATTGATTTGAGAGTTGAGACCCTCTCATCAAAAATTGAATAAATTTACAATTTAAGAAGGTGTTTAATTTTAACAACGTTTTGTTGAAGAATAAAACTTATTTAACTTTCAAAGTAACAATTATTTTTAAGACACCATATGATCAAACGTTTTAATTATTATTTATTTAACTTTCAAAGTAACAATTATTTTTAAGATACCATATGATCTCAAAATTCTTCAAAACCTGTGTAATGGATCCACCAAGTATAAGGTAGCTTCTTCTTCATCTGTAGATAAAAACCATTTCTTTAATAATGAGATGGAAAAAAGAAAGAAAAACGATTACTATAACTCCCTTAGGAATTAGAATTACTTTAAAAAATTATTTCCCTCCGTATTAACACTTACTAGCACACATCTGTTTATTTTAAAAATCTGGGTATTTTAAAAATAAACTATCCCTAAATAAAAGGTGAAAACTATAATTATCCATATTGATGAGAGGTATTATATTATATGAAGATATATGACCCTTTATTTTAATAGTATTGCACCTTGTTTTCTTGATTTATATTATTTCAGTATTTCGAACTTAAAAAGAATACTGAAAAAGCTTAAATATTTCTTAGTTTTTATTTAATTATTATTTTTTTAAATCCAATTTGTATTTTCTTCGCTACTTTTAAGGCGTTTAGGTTTTAGTTTTCATAAAATGTTTTGTTAATTTTCAGTGTCTTGCACTTATTTATTTATTTATTTTTGTTTTCTCTTGAGGCATTTTCAACATTAAACTTGTTNGGATTATATCTAATAAAATAATTAGTAAGATTATGCAGGTTTTTAGCATCAAGGGTGATGCTAACTACACACATTTAAGTATAGTAAAACTGGCCTAGTTTCAATTGATAATTACTATTTCAGCTCTCAGCAAATATAGTATCAAAACAATGTCTCATTTCTTAGTTTATAGATATACCAAAAACTTTAGAATTGTTAAAAATTAGAAATTTTGAATAACTATTTGAACCAAATATTACCTTACAACAAACTTTTTATTTACAAATCTCTTAAAAATTTAAAGACTAGTGCTTGCATTTTGCACCCATTACTGAAACTAATTAGGTTAACATTTGCAAACTGAATTGATTGTAAATAGAGTCATTTATAAACTGAGGTTTAGCTGTAAAGGTTTAAAATTGAATTGAATGGTATTTCTCAATTTAAAGAAGACATATTAAGATGGCATAGGAAGGCCTAAGCCCATCAAAGGGCAGTTGCGCCACATATTACTATTAGGTATATTAGTTGGTTGCCAGAACTTAATTATATCAAAGAAACTTATGAAAACAGTAACATGATCAATAACTAAAGTATATGTGCATCACCATGATATAATAATACATACTTCCATCAAAACAAAACATCGATTATTACTTCTTTAGAAATGTCCAAGTATAAGCTCAATAGTTCAAGCTTCGATAATCCACGTTTTATGAAGGGTTTATGAAAAAAGAAATGAGGGGGAGCGGGGCTTATCTGAATTAAACACAATTTGGACAGGACAGTGTTATTGTAGTAATAACAAAGATGGATCTGTATGATTTCATGGAATCCCTTTCCTATCTGAGCAACATTGTTTACATTCAAATTCAGGGAAGCCTATTAATTTATTTCTTCTTCTTCAGTTCTTAGTAAGATACTTTTGGCCTAAAGGTCCCCATAACATTTTTATATTGAGTGAAAAAAAAAACAAAACATAATGAACTACTGTTTGCTGGGAAAGTAGATGTGTTGTTACTAATGTGTAATACGAAGTGTCCTTGAAATCAATGGCATGGGAGTTAGGTATGTAACAGTGAGTGATTGGAAACGGAATATGATAAAATTATTTTAAAACTATATAATACTATTATTATTTTGCCCTGAAGGAAAACACGTGCTGACCTTAAAGGTTAGTTTCCATATCTAGTTGTATTATATTTTATCTGTATAATCCAATGAATATAGTTTTCCCTAGATCATTGTATATTATTTAAATTCGTGTCGTAAAATTATCTAAACTTGGACGTTGTTCTAATATAATGATTATTAAACTTATTTATACATTATTATTGTATATTGTATATATGTACTTACTATGTATACATCTTGGCTAATTATATGTATACATTTTGGCTAATACAGGTATTTATTTAGATTAAAAATATATTCTTCATTGTGGAAGAATAATAGTATTTAGTAGTCATAATTCTCTGGATGTTATATATGTTTTTTCCACTAAAAAAATACATTGTATTATTATAAAGTAGTGATATTAGTTTTTTTCTTAAGTGATGTAAAATAGGAGCTTTTGATTGATCAGGCCTGTAGAACGCGCATGACCCGTATCCAAGGGGACAACCAGGGCTAACTACCCCCTCTTGTCCCGTGAACACAAAATATTAAAATTTTAAATTCTAATAGCTAATAATTCTGAGTTAATTCGATTTGTTTTCATCCTCTAAATTTTGTGTGTTTGGAGATTAACATATGTAATATTGATGAGAACCTTGACTATCTATGTGTATACTTCAAATCTTCACGAAATTTTAAGATAAAATTGACTTTTTTTTACCTATTTATAAAAACTAAGAGATATTCCAACCGTTATTGGTCATTTTTAAATGTCTAAGGACATCTTACGATTTTTATACTTTTCTTGCGTTTTCTTCTGATTTATCTCGTCATTTTTTGTCAGTGGGTTCTGCCATTTTCAATATCTACTCGGTATGATCTTTCATATTTTAAAATATGTTACCTCTTTCTGGGATCGAATCAGGCTTGTCGATGTTTATACATTTATTTCAGGTGATGTTGAATACGAATATTTTCTCGGCTGCTCCGATCCCCTTATAGATTATTCTAAATTGGTTAGGATATAGATCTAGGTTAGGATATTTTATTGATAAGGTACGAAATTAATTTCATTTTTAAATCCTTTATATTAACTTCACTTTTGTGCCTGGGTGCCTGGGGGAGTGGGTGCCTGGGTGCCTGGGGGAGTGGGTGCCTGGGTGCCTGGCGTCGTGGGTGCCTGGGTGCCTGGCGTCAACATTTTTGGAAGGCTAGTTAACCCTCTTCTACTTATCCGATCGAGCTGAAACTTGGCACATAGACTCTCTACCAATACAACAACATTTTAACAAATTAATTAATTAATTAAAATTAATTAATTAATTAATTAATTAATTTTTCAATTTAATTATTTTTTTTAAAAAAATGAATGGATTAAATAAATTTTAAAAAATTAAATATTAAAAATAAAATAAAAAAATTAATTAATTAATTAATTAATTGGTTGGTATATAAAATTTTTGGAAGGCTAGTTAACCCTCTTCTACTTATCCGATCGAGCTGAAACTTGGCACATAGACTCTCTACCAATACAAAAACATTTTAACAAATTAATTAATTAATTAAATTTAATTAATTAATTAATTAATTAATTTTTCAATTTAATTAATTCTTTTTTTATAAAATGAATGGATTAAATAAATTTTAAAAAATAAAATAAAAAATTAATTAATTAATTAATTAATTGGTTGGTATATAAAATTTTTGGAAGGCTAGTTAACCCTCTTCTACTTATCCGATCGAACTGAAACTTGGCACATAGGCTCTCTACCAATACAAAAACATTTTAACAAATTAATTAATTAATTAAATTTAATTAATTAATTAATTAATTAATTTTTCAATTTAATTAATTCTTTTTTTATAAAATGAATGGATTAAATAAATTTTAAAAAATAAAATAAAAAATTAATTAATTAATTAATTAATTGGTTGGTATATAAAATTTTTGGAAGGCTAGTTAACCCTCTTCTACTTATCCGATCGAGCTGAAACTTGGCACATAGGCTCTCTACCAATACAAAAAATTGTAACAAATTAATTAATTAATTAAATTTAATTAATTAATTAATTAATTAATTTTTCAATTTAATTAATTCTTTTTTTATAAAATGAATGGATTAAATAAATTTTAAAAAATAAAATAAAAAAATAATTAATTAATTAATTAATTGGTTGGTATATAAAATCTTTGGAGGGCTAGTTAACCCACTTCCAGTCATCCAATCGAGCTCAAACTTTGCACATAGACTCTACCAATATAAAAACATTTTAACAAATTAATTAATTAATTAATTTCATTAATTAATTAAATTTAAAAAAATTATCTTTTTCAAAATGAATGGGATAATTAAATTTAAAAAAGTAATACAATAAATAAAAATTCAATTAATTATCCAATCTTGCTGAATCTTGGCATTTCGACTCTCTACCGGTACAAAATCATTGTAACAAATATAATAATTAATTAAATGTTACTAATTAATTAATTTTAAATTATTTATTTAAAATTGAAATGAATGAATACCAATATTTTCCTTCAGAACTAAAATGCAAAAATATAAAGGATTTATAATAAAAACTTGGTTTTTATGGGCTGGTATTATTAATATACTAAACCGTTTTTCCCACTATGCTATACTTCTAAAATAAATTTGCATTTATCTAAACTTAGTTATTTAGAATAGAAAATGTAGATATAGAGATATAGTTATACGAATACTTCAATCTAAAAACATTTACTTTTAGATCTGTGAGTTAAAATTGATTTTTATCCAACTGTTAGAGATAAATAAATCTATAAAATAAACAACTAAAATAAAATACGAGTTGATTCAAATATTGTGTATTTATTTATTTCCCTCCGATATTTACATTCAATTAACACGGTCTCTATAAATAATATACATATATCGCTAATTCATTTAACATTTCCGATGTGATACTGGCATTAATTAATTATAGGAATAATGAAAACAAATTATTCTTCGGTATATAACAAATTATTGGGTATATTATTCGTATATTTTGGACTAATGTAAACATGTGTTTTTTAGGTTTTGCTTCTGCTGAAAAATACTTAATCTTATAATTAAACAACCCATCTATTTGATTTAATTTAATTTGTCTGGATTTTTCAAACAAAATATTTTTTATTGTAGATATCTTTAAGCCGGGTTTACATGGGTAGAGTAAACAGGAGAATAGAGTAGCGAGTAGAGTAACTTTCCCCGAAGAAACCCGAAAAAACGCTCAGTAGAGTAGAGTGGCGAGTAGAGTAGCTAGTAAAATTGGTAGAGTGGGAAGTAGAGTGCACTCTACTCGCTACTCTACTCTCCGGTTTACTCTACCCGTGTAAACCCGGCTTTAGAGTCAAACTTTGTAACCTAAAACCTCAATAGACTAAATGTGAATTTTCATAACTATTTTTTTTTTTTTTTTAAATGTGCAATACTGATAGTTTTATAGTAACAATTTTTACTTTGCACTCATTTGCTCAACAGAAAATTTTGAATTAAGATTTTTCCGACATAATTGAGAATAATTATCCCCATGTCAAAAGGTGCAAATTAGCACTTGTATAGCATTTGGTCATTCTCTTTTACAAACAGTTATTTCTTTCGTATAGTGTTCGCATATGCGCCTTTTTATTTTCTATTTCTCAGTTTTTATGTAGATATTTTGCTATCTTTACCTATTAATAGATATAGGCTTTTAATTTAGGAGAGATAATTTAAAATTAGGTGTACAAACTTGTAATTCATCTTGTGGCTTAACTCCTTCTCTGACTGACTTCTCTTTCACAGTTCTATTCATCTTCCTGCCACTGCCACTGAAGATGGCTACTTTTGCCTGTAAACCTGATTTATATAATTAAGGCCTGATCAAACAGGAAGTGGATTCTGTAGTGTGTAATTTTTAATCATCCAGCTCAAACAGAAGGCGGCCTGCAATGGGCAATCTATCCGCAGCGGACGGTGAACTGTCCGCGGTGCGTACAGTTCGCTTTCAGTTTGACTGGGCCTTAAAGTTACTTTTGGTGGAGATATCTCTTTCCTCATTCATAATCCACTGACTTTGTTAATCATATAATATTCTCTACATTATTTCCTAAATTGTTTACTTTTTCTAAAATCGATTTCCTCTCTTTATGTTGCAGGTATTGATTAAATTGTTGATCTATCAGATTTGGGCTGAATGGCGCTACCATCTAGTTATATATCTTCTTAGTTTCTTCTTGATAAGATATACCTAGTTACGTAGCATCTAGTCACCCTTGACTTGGAGACATCATGGAAGCAATGGGTAAGCAATTATATTCTTATTTTTTTATATTATTGATTAATAATATGTATACAGTAAATCTCCCCAGTTTGATGAGATGTAAATGCCAAAAAAAATCATATTTCGAGAAAAAGTTACTCTTTATAATAATATTTGCTTGTTTTGATATGAAGAATTATCATATTAAAAATCTCGTACTATGTAAACTGCACCCAAAAATTACTATTTTTAAAAATAGTATCAAGAGTAAAGAAAGAGATATTTTTGATTTTTCAAAAAAAATGTTTCTCGTTATAAAATTGTTTATTTAATATCCTAAAGTAATTTATGTCATAAAAATTTAAAAAAAATTATGTCAAAAATTATCCCCCTTCCTACTGTCCCCAGTTTGGGTTGCTTATACTATACGTGCGTAAATTACAAAAGTCACTCTTTATAAAAATGTATGCTTGTTCTAATCGTACAAATAAAATTTACCGTGCACCCTCTACCCAAAAATTACAAATCTTTTAATTTATCCAAGGCATAAGTATAATTATTTTTAACTTTTTTTTGTAATTTACACCTCAAAAAACTCAATCTGGGGACATACCTACTGTACACATACACACGCACACGTACTTCAGCTTTTTGCATGCAGTTGGAATGAATAAGACTTATTTCTTTAAACGACTCATTGATATAGTTGACCATTTTTTCGAAAAGAATTAAGTAATTCGGCCTATTATAAACATCCTAAGCCCATTTTAAAACTGAATAATTAAAAAANCCCGCATTAAAGTGTTCAAATGAACAAGAAATTAATAATGATGTTAAAATAGAAAAAAAACAGGCCGCAAAACTATAAGTTTTTGAAAAAGAACCTTATTATTTGGTTACTTTCCTCAGCTGAAATTATTTGGTGTAATGATGACCCAACATTGTTATCATAGGCTCTTCGTATTCAAATAAATAACAGAAATTTAGATTTAGTGAGACACATGGCCAAAAAGCAACCTTGATGTTCCAAATACATCGGTTCTGTGAGTTTGTCGAAGGAATAGAGTTGGACAATATCAAGATTTCAATGGGTGTCTGGCAAGGGAAACCAGCAGGTTGCTTTGGCACATTCTTTAGTTTGGGGTACAGGAATGGTTTTGTGACCATTGACTCTTAGTAAAAAAATGTCCAAACACACATCTGGCTTTTCGCTTCAGAGGGGCATCATGTTTTTTAAGTGAACAAACCATTAGGTTTTGTATAGTGACCATACGCTGTCCATATCTGTTAACAGTTCTTTGGATTAAAACCAGGTCTGTTGGCGCCTGTTTTTTCTCCTGTTTTGAAAAAAGCACCTATTTATTTTTATATATACGAGTATATAAAAGTACTTGCAACTTAAAAAGAATTAGGGAACAAGGCTTGATTTCAATATTTAAAGACATGTTTACACTAATAATCTCACAAAAACAGGGGTACCCAGAGAGAGAGAGATTTTTTTGGATGGGGGGAATCAAATTTTGGGAATTTTATATAGTTGACCATTTTTTCGAAAAGAATTAAGTAATTCGGCCTATTATAAACATCCTAAGCCCATTTTAAAACTGAATAATTAAAAAACCCATTAACATATTTAAAACAAACAAAACAAATTAACATGTTTTTTTTCTTCATTCTTATATCTATTCTAAAAGGATTCTAATTGTTTCTCCTAAAATGTGTTTTGTTTTTTATTTATTTAATTATAAAATTTATTAATAGGCATCGATAAACATTTTCCTTTTGTAAACACATTAAGCTGTACGAGTAAATATTTAAGTTTTTAATTATCATCTCTTGAAATGAAGTAAAAGGGTTTGTCGTACATGGTCTTCAAAAGTAGTTATATAGTAAGTTTTTTGTTTAGAGTAGTGTAGTTTTATAGATAAACCTCCCTTTTAGGTTCTTTTTTTTTAGGGTTGTTTTTTAGGGACTTTTTTCTCCTCTTTTTTCTTATTCTATATCAGTAGTTTTTTCCACCCTATAGTTCAACCCTTGAAGTAAGTGGAGTATTCTTGTTAGATGTGGGACGTGGGTGTATCACAATGTGATCTCCTCTTACCTTTTCCCTTCATTCTATTTTCTCTACCGTCTCAGTTTATTATATTTGTTATTTGTTTTGAAGTTTTTTACTTGAGTTATTGTTCTGAATCCATCCCAAAGGATATCTTTTTATTGCCAATTATATGGGACTGTTGGTCTGATCCTTCTTACAGACAAAAAAAAAAAAAATCTTGAAAGAATCCTATTTCACTTTGAAATATACTGAACATTTTTCTTTATATGATAACCTTTGAACAAAATTTGAAATGGTATAGAGTAGGATTAATATTTGCAACCTGTATATGTATAGATAGATACCTTATAAATAAATAGCTTCTTACTGAATTTAAGAATTCTATATCATACAAATATTGAACCTTTTTTTTGCTTAAGGTTTTACCTGTTTTCTACGTTTACAATTTTGTTAAAACAGGATTATATTATTTGAAACTTCAATTTTTTTTTTTTTTTTTTCTTTTTTCTTTTTTCTTTCATAGACATTTTTAGAATCCAGGACGAAAATGGTTTATATATTATTTCAAATGTTATTGAGGATGGGTAAACTATTATTAAAAGAGTTTACCTTAAATATAAATAAGTAAAAAATTGACGTAATCACATGTAACTATTTAGGGCTAAAAAGGATTTTTTTTTAATATGTATAATATTACAAATTGAAAATAAAAGATACTAGGGCTATAATAAAAATAAATAAATCAATATCAACTGCAGTAAAAATTACAATTAAAAAAAATAAAATAAAAAACTCTACTATATTTTCGAGAAAGAATGTTTTTTCTCCTGTTTTGAAAAAAGCACCTATTTATTTTTATATATACGAGTATATAAAAGTACTTGCAACTTAAAAAGAATTAGGGAACAAGGCTTGATTTCAATATTTAAAGACATGTTTACACTAATAATCTCACAAAAACAGGGGTACCCAGAGAGAGAGAGATTTTTTTGGATGGGGGGAATCAAATTTTGGGAATTTTTTAAATATTGCAAGTGAACCAGAGTGTTTTTGGGGGTTTGCGCCATGGGCCTTGGAGAGGATGGGCATGGGCATGGGCATCCCTCCACACAAATATTATGTGTAAGTTTATTGATACACTCGTGTCAATCGAGATTTATTCAGGGTTACAACTATGCACACTGGATTAATTGTGCCGTTGTGTTTGTGTCGTGGTCCTTTTCCTTTTGTTGTGATAATTACCATGGGATTGAAACAAGAAAATAAAAGAAATCATTGGATAATATAGAAGGCAAGGAATTCATCTATGAACCCAAAGGTAAATAATTAAATATTTTAAAAGGTTCTTGATAAGGATTTAAATAAGATATTTAATAAATTAATATTTATTTTTTTCAATATTATCTCTAGCTATAGTTAGTCTTCTTTAATATCATTGTTTTAAAACTTCCTACATATTTTAGATTTTGCTTCCGAGTTTTTTTCTGAAGAACGAAAATATTTTATGTCTTAAATATTCCGATTTCAAAAATTCCAAGATAGAAATCCTTTTCAGACATTAGGGATTTTTTTTTTAGTTTCGTGTCTGTCTGTCGTTCTGTCGCTCTATTTGTGCGAACCAACATATCTTAACAACTTAACGTCCGACGTCCGATTTTACTAAACTTAGCTCGGTAGATCAAAATTAGCCCATTGTTGGTTCCATATAAGTTTCAACTCTTTGCGTCTATTTGTTTCTCCTCCCATGCGAGGAAGCTATGTGCCACACCAATTGGCAGTCTATTTTAGATCTAATATTGAAAATAATTCCTTTATTATTTTTCTTTTTGAATTTTCCATTTTTTTATTCTTTTATTTTTCTCTCACTCTCTCTCTCTCGAGGATTTTCTACGAATCTACTTTTATTTGTTTTTCGTTTATTTTTGGTTGGNCCTTATCATTTTTTATAGTTACGAGTTTTTAATTCTGTGATATGTTATTTATTGTTAATTTTTGTTAGTTTTTAAATATATAAATGTTAACCAGTATGGAAGACAGAGTGACAGTAGTCATAAAATGACAAATCTAACTACGTTAGAGTTTTTGACCAACTTTTTATCTATATAAAAAAATTGTAAAACTTCGTCCAAAACCTGGTATGTCACTTTCTTTCCTTATATAATGTACGTTCAGTTATATTTCATGTTATAATGCATTATTAACCAGTTTACTTATAAAATAAATCATTTAATGTACCAAACTATCTGAAAAAATTGTAAAATGATGGTTTCAGGCACGTCTATGCCTCGGAGAGGGGCGAAATATAGCCAAATGTTAAAAGAAAAAGTGTGAAGAAAAAGTTACTTTTTTGTTTTCGTCATTTGTGGCAGCCTTTTTGAAAATAATTTCATACCATGTATATTACTTTCTCTCTACACTCATCAAGAGTTATAAAATGATAATGTTGGATATCATTCTAGCCATATAAGCTTAAACATTTTTTTCAGCACCCTTATTACGGCTATATTTGTTTAATTCAATATGCTGGCAAAAAAAATGAAAATCTTAAAACATTTTTTGTTTTTCCCACCATCTTGAAAATATTAAGTTTATTTAATGTTTTCATATTCTTTTCTTACTCTTAAAGAGCTTTAAATGATGTACCCCTATATAGATGGCAATGCTGAATAAAAACTCTAAGTTAAGTCTTCCACCGTATTCCGCCATAGGCCACCATTCTGAAAATATGTGTGAGATTTCCAAAATGTCACTAATTCTGAGATGCACCAGAGTTTCGGTAAAATTTTCCGCCAGTTATCATGCGATAAAACACAAACTTTTAACATCAAAAACGGAGTACTCACTACACTCGTTCAATAATTTTAATAGATTCATGTGATGCTTTTTAGATAGTCTTTAAATTTATATTATATAATTTTTCTGGCTATTTTTATTCTTCAATATTTTAAGACATGTTTAAGAATGCTTTAGAATGTAATAAACTACACTTGGGATGCTGTTTGTTTTCATGTAAGTATATTGAAGTCTTGAGGGGCAGGTGCTGCCTTGTTATATTTATTTTTCAATTTATTCCGTCTGAAAAGGGAAAGTCTTGTATAAGGGAGAGTATGGAAGCACTGAAGGATTGCAACCCAGTTTTGCCTCTGCCCAAGACTTACTGTTTGTTGTTAAATTTTAAAATATCTCTAGACCGCGTTCAGACTAGAGGGTTGGCGAGAGTGTTGAAAACTTTCTAAATATAGATTCACTTACTCCTTTATCTTCTTCACTTCTTACATAGGTTATATCGATCTAAAACTTTAGAGAACGTTCAGTTAGACGGAGATAGAAATAAAAGAAACAAAAAAAATCAGCAAAGAACTGTATGAAGGGCGTCTGGAAATCGTTGTTTTTGTTTGAACTTGGTTAAAAAAGAACGAGAATGTGTTTTCCTTTGCAGTTCACCGCTCCAAACATGGACAAAGGCAACATTCATTTCATTCTTCTTTTTCTTTTTTTACACCGATTCCTTCTTCTTTTTCCTGTACTTAATTTGTGCTTACTTAATTTCCCGCATTAAAGTGTTCAAATGAACAAGAAATTAATAATGATGTTAAAATAGAAAAAAAACAGGCCGCAAAACTATAAGTTTTTGAAAAAGAACCTTATTATTTGGTTACTTTCCTCAGCTGAAATTATTTGGTGTAATGATGACCCAACATTGTTATCATAGGCTCTTCGTATTCAAATAAATAACAGAAATTTAGATTTAGTGAGACACATGGCCAAAAAGCAACCTTGATGTTCCAAATACATCGGTTCTGTGAGTTTGTCGAAGGAATAGAGTTGGACAATATCAAGATTTCAATGGGTGTCTGGCAAGGGAAACCAGCAGGTTGCTTTGGCACATTCTTTAGTTTGGGGTACAGGAATGGTTTTGTGACCATTGACTCTTAGTAAAAAAATGTCCAAACACACATCTGGCTTTTCGCTTCAGAGGGGCATCATGTTTTTTAAGTGAACAAACCATTAGGTTTTGTATAGTGACCATACGCTGTCCATATCTGTTAACAGTTCTTTGGATTAAAACCAGGTCTGTTGGCGCCTGTTTTTTCTCCTGTTTTGAAAAAAGCACCTATTTATTTTTATATATACGAGTATATAAAAATACTTGCAACTTAAAAAGAATTAGGGAACAAGGCTTGATTTCAATATTTAAAGACATGTTTACACTAATAATCTCACAAAAACAGGGGTACCCAGAGAGAGAGAGATTTTTTTGGATGGGGGGAATCAAATTTTGGGAATTTTTTAAATATTACAAGTGAACCAGAGTGTTTTTGGGGGTTTGCGCCATGGGCCTTGGAGAGGATGGGCATGGGCATGGGCATCCCTCCACACAAATATTATGTGTAAGTTTATTGATACACTCGTGTCAATCGAGATTTATTCAGGGTTACAACTATGCACACTGGATTAATTGTGCCGTTGTGTTTGTGTCGTGGTCCTTTTCCTTTTGTTGTGATAATTACCATGGGATTGAAACAAGAAAATAAAAGAAATCATTGGATAATATAGAAGGCAAGGAATTCATCTATGAACCCAAAGGTAAATAATTAAATATTTTAAAAGGTTCTTGATAAGGATTTAAAGAAGATATTTAATAAATTAATATTTATTTTTTTCAATATTATCTCTAGCTATAGTTAGTCTTCTTTAATATCATTGTTTTAAAACTTCCTACATATTTTAGATTTTGCTTCCGAGTTTTTTTCTGAAGAACGAAAATATTTTATGTCTTAAATATTCCGATTTCAAAAATTCCAAGATAGAAATCCTTTTCAGACATTAGGGATTTTTTTTTTAGTTTCGTGTCTGTCTGTCGTTCTGTCGCTCTATTTGTGCGAACCAACATATCTTAACAACTTAACGTCCGACGTCCGATTTTACTAAACTTAGCTCGGTAGATCAAAATTAGCCCATTGTTGGTTCCATATAAGTTTCAACTCTTTGCGTCTATTTGTTTCTCCTCCCATGCGAGGAAGCTATGTGCCACACCAATTGGCAGTCTATTTTAGATCTAATATTGAAAATAATTCCTTTATTATTTTTCTTTTTGAATTTTCCATTTTTTTATTCTTTTATTTTTCTCTCACTCTCTCTCTCTCGAGGATTTTCTACGAATCTACTTTTATTTGTTTTTCGTTTATTTTTGGTTGGCTGTTTATATTTCTTTATTTGCCTGTTTCGTCCGAATGGATGGGTTGCAGCTTGTTGATCCCCCTGCCTGAAGGTAGAGTTAAGACGTGACCAGGCTATGTTACGTTTCTGTGTCCCCTATGGATTCTAGGGATTCCAGACACGACTCCGCTTAATGTCGGATTAAGATTTCAACAGAAATACAAAAAAAAAGTTTTTCCACTGTCTACATATTTTTCTATCCTTTTATTTATTGTTAGATTTCTCTAAATCTTTTAGAAAAATAAATCATAAAAAAAAAAATAAGAAAATAAAAACAAAATGAGCTTCAGGTTTATTTTGGCTGATCTAAATTTTTCTTCCAATTCTTATTAAAAACATTCAATGGCTTATCAGTATTTTATCCATGTATAGGCACTCTCTGAAGATTTTAAAACGTGAGAAGCCCACAAGCTGAAGATAAATGCCTTTTTAATATTATCGTGTTAATAAATTGTACGAAGACACGATAATTGGAACTGACTTTTATTTTCTCATTATTGCTCGAAAATTATCTATTTAGAATTTCACGCTACATATTAAACAAATGAAGAGGTGTAATAGAAGAATAAAATTAAATTTGAATGTGTTACGTCAATTTATTTCGGTCACACTAGTGTTGTTCTTACTCGTGACGTTGTTTACTGTGATTCTTAAAGAAGAAGAAAAAAAAAATTAAACAGAGATCTGTTTTTTAAATATTCTCAAATAATAAATATCGTAAGGTGTGTCTAAAGATAGTGAACTAGGGACGGCTGTTCCAATGCATACGCGCGTCATACTTCAGCTGGCTATACTCCAAAGCTTTTTAATTTCTATTTTTTTTCATAAAATAAAAAAAACATCGGGGATCTCAGTGTCGGTTCAAATTGCTTTTTCTCAGCTATGGAGTATAATAGAATAGGTGTTGACCTCTTGCTTGAGATGTAGGAGTAGGAAGAGGGGGATTATTTGGAGCGTTCAATTTCAATTTTTATTACTATGTATTTGGTTTTTGAAAAATGTAATTAGAGTTTCGAAACCTGCTTCTCGTTAATTTGGCTTGAGACTGTGATAGTCATTTATTAATATCTGAGCGAATTCATATGCTGTAGTTTGAGTTTAAATAATAATTACTTACTACCAAATGGTTGGGTGGCGAACTGAACAGTATTTCTGCTTAGAAAATTTAGATTTTCTATCGCACATGGATGTTTTTCTATCGATAAAAACTGTTTGAAATTAGTTTTCTTGTTAGTGTCGTATGAATCTCGCTACTACAACTCGCTAATACAATCATACTCCTATCTCTAGATCTTTCAGCAGTGAACACATTTGAACGTTTCGCATCAAATGTTATTAGCATCATCAAGGGAGTACTTCTTGCTATAAGGACAGAAACTATTGATCAGTAACGAGGCTAATTCAAATTCATATTGTTCGTGCCAGAGAAATTTCTTAAAGGTTGGTTTGTTGGAGGTGGCTCTATATCTCGGCCTGGCACGTACAATATGAATTTACCCTATAACAATTTAAGTAATTTATAAAACTTTAGGACCAGACAGAAGTAAAAGAAGGTATAAGTAAGAAGGTAAGATAGTCTATATCTTATTGCATATTATAATTAAAACTTCAATTTCCACCTCTGTTATAGGGTTAAGTTTCTTCATGCTATTAAGAAACCCTCTACAATTCTAGCGATATTTGTATTTATCTTTTGTAAAAGTTTAAATTTAATTGCAACCCTATTCTATTCCTGATGAAGATCAAATTGGATTGGTTGAAACAAGCTAGTATAGAACCGGTAGAATGCTAGAGAGGGATAGCTGTGGCAAAGTAATCAGACCTTGTGAAACCACATAAGCTTCCTTGAATGTATTATTCAAGCGTATATTCTCCTTCTCTCGATATTCTCTTACCTAAGCTTTACAGAAAATATAGAACTGAATATAGTACTATGTCCTTTCAAAGCTCTAACTTCAACCCGGTTCCATGTATTTTAAGTTAAGTTCAAGTTTACTACCGCAGGAAGTAACTCAAACTCTTCGCCTGCAGAATAAAGGTGTTAAACTCAGTGATACTAAAGAGTAAAATTTGGGGGATGAGGATTTGATTAGTTTTTTCTTCTATCGTGAAGTAATAAGAATATCCGTTTTAAGTAGGGAGGATGGATTCAAATACTGATTTCATTTAATAAAAAATACACTGCCAATGGACAAATGCCCATGTGACGTCACTAAACTGTCATTTTAGCGCTCCTTGTGGCAAGAACCTCAACTAAAATGTCAAACTTTTCTCATTTTATACGGTTTTTTCCAAGGCACCACTTGTTTTTCCCCTTTTTTCACCTTTTATTGTAATTATATTTACATTTATTGGTTTTGTTAATTAGTCTGTAATTGTTAAATTGTGTTAGTTTAGTTTTTAGTTAGTTTTTTTCGTGTATTGTGTTAATTTAAGGACAATTTAAAACCGGGTGCTTGTTAGGTTAGAGTTAGCTTATTTTTTTTTTTTAGCTTT
>KZ651147.1:488716-498995 GCA_001010745.2 Gerris buenoi | reverse complement strand
AGAGAAAAGTTTACATCTATAAAAGAAATTTGTTCGTGATTGAATTATTGAGTCAATCACTGTTTTTATTTCATATTAGGATTGTTTTTATTTTTATTTTTTGTATTCTAGAGGAATGTAATTTAATAATTATTATTAAATTAATAACATTAATTTAATAAATCTAAATTAATTTAAATATACTCGTAAATAAATCGTAAATTTGTAGGGGAGAGAGTAGGGAAACAAATATTTCTTCTGCATGTAAAATGTGTGAAATAAGATGAAAAAGGTAGATTTTTACTTCAAGTTATACATTATACACATTCTTAAACAAAAAATTAGTTTATTACGTACAGCTACGCAAGAGCAAGAATAGTTTATTGAAGTTTAAAAAATAGCCAATAGCTTCAAATATTACCTATTTGTTTGTTGTTGCTAGACGGTTTTTCTGTGTTGAGAAATATTCTTAGAAGAATCTCTCTTTAACAATTCAAGGCAAATATTCAGCAATAAATGTTTCCGCTAGAAGGATAATGTATAAAGTGGTTAAATATCTTCAACATTGAGCAGAGAATAATGTTGATAAGGTTTTATGTTGGTTTCATGTGTATAAACTGCAATGTTGTAACTTTATTAAAACAGATTTGACTGTTATGTCTTGTTTTATTGTTCTAAAAAAATGTCGACGATTAAATAAACATTTTAGCATTATGAAACAATAATGATTTACGGTTGATATCTTCGACCTTTTAAATTATCGTTTGAATTGGTAATTTGACGATTTTGAATTGGTAATTTGACGTATTTGGTTAAATTACCGAGGCTGCGTGCCCTTTAAAGACCCGTAAGTTTTTTCGGCTATCGCATTGATTTAACTTCTTTATAACTTGACTAAATCCCTAATTTTAAATTTCTATTTTCGATTGCAGAAATATAAGAGCTAAATAATAAAGATTGTTTTAAAATGATATAATTAATGTTGTAGTTATTTTATTTCCATATGAAGAAGAGAGACAGACATAGGAGAGAAATGAATATTGTCGGATCTTTCATTTGTCTATCCATTTAGCTAAAGTGGAGGTATATTCCTCTGATATCGGACCAAAGAACACTGGACCCAAAAATGATCCCTGCTGCTAAACAAATATATCTGTTTTCATTTTTGAAATTGGAAACTTAAAAAAATATATATTTTTTTTAGAATAGTCAGCTTCCATTACCTTTGGTAAGCTCGGAAGCGACATTCTATTAAATTTACTATTAATTAATAACAATAAAAATTAATATTACTTCATACCAATATGAAACACTATTAATTACCAAATTAACGTTCTGATGACACACTACCAAAATAAATTAATATAAAGGATTTATTATGAAAACATTGTATTTAGGGCTAGTTTTATTTAGAATTAGCTATTGCATATAGCGTCAGATTAAGGTCCAAATTAGATATGTATTTGGTGAAACGTTTACTCTTAAGCATTAAAAGGTAACATAAAAGGTAGCATTCTGTGTAGACTAATAAAGACCCAGACTAAAGGCGATATGATATGTTTAAGGATTTATTTGGGTCACATCCACAACCTCAACCTCGATGGCATCCTAATACGGGAATAGCATTTTTCTACTATTTCACGGATGTAGTGTTTAAACAAGTACAAGCAGATGGCATTCAGACAGTAATCAATGTTCAATTTGTCTGTTGGGAAATTGAAATGTGTCAGTGAAATTATTATAATTTGCTTGCAATTTAAAGAATGGGGCAGTAGGCGAAAGGCTCTAACGCATGATCTTCAAAACCACCCTTTGTCCAATGATTGAATTGAAAAGTTATAATTTAAGATAGTGAAACCTTTAATAGTTTGTTTATAGAAGGAACAGACTTTTAAACGTGTTTAAAGCAATGAGTAATGTTTAAGAATGTCAACAAGAACTATTCATGTTTGTTTGTTTCTGTTAAATGCATGACCTACAATGTACTATAAGTTCATTATACCAGATTTCTCTTCGTGTATAGTCTAACAAGGTTTAACAAGTGACGCGACTGTCAGCATTGCTTGCTTTGTACAAAACCTTTATCTAAGAACAATCTGAACAACTCCATCAAGACTATAGTTGTACCATCAGATGTAAGACTGGGTGACGTCCCTTGCTCACTAAACTCGTACTAGCATTCCTTCCTTGACACAGCTGCGTCAAATCAACACGTTCTACTTTCTCTTAACGAGCCCTGATTAATCTTGATCTAAGATTTAATCTCGTTAAACAGGGCCTTATTAAAAAAGATTAATTCCTTTTGATAAAAGAGAAACAAAAGTCAGTTCCTATTTGGCCTTTTAACATCTTCATTCATATTATAAAGCTGTTAACAAGCTCGATAGAAAACTACCAATTGAACAATCATATTAATTAAGTTGAATTTAATGGCAATCAAATCCTAAAGCTTCAAATCATTATTATTCTTAAAGATGATTAGAAGATAAAAGATAATAATACCAGCCCATAAAAACCAAGTTTTTATTATAAATCCTTTATATTTTTGCATTTTAGTTCTGAAGGGAAATATTGGTATTCATTCATTTCAATTTTAAATAAATAATTTAAAATTAATTAATTAGTAACATTTAATTAATTATTATATTTGTTACAATGATTTTGTACCGGTAGAGAGTCGAAATGCCAAGATTCAGCAAGATTGGATAATTAATTGAATTTTTATTTATTGTATTACTTTTTTAAATTTAATTATCCCATTCATTTTGAAAAAGATAATTTTTTTAAATTTAATTAATTAATGAAATTAATTAATTAATTAATTTGTTAAAATGTTTTTATATTGGTAGAGTCTATGTGCAAAGTTTGAGCTCGATTGGATGACTGGAAGTGGGTTAACTAGCCCTCCAAAGATTTTATATACCAACCAATTAATTAATTAATTAATTATTTTTTTATTTTATTTTTTAAAATTTATTTAATCCATTCATTTTATAAAAAAAGAATTAATTAAATTGAAAAATTAATTAATTAATTAATTAATTAAATTTAATTAATTAATTAATTTGTTAAAATGTTTTTGTATTGGTAGAGAGCCTATGTGCCAAGTTTCAGTTCGATCGGATAAGTAGAAGAGGGTTAAATAGCCTTCCAAAGATTTTATATACCAACCAATTAATTAATTAATTAATTAATTTTTTTATTTTATTTTTAATACTTAATTTTTTTAAATTTATTTAATCCATTCATTTTTTTTTAAAAAAAATAATTAAATTGAAAAATTAATTTATTAATTAATTAATTAAATTTAATTAATTAATTAATTTGTTAAAATGTTGTTGTATTGGTAGAGAGTCTATGTGCCAAGTTTCAGCTCGATCGGATAAGTAGAAGAGGGTTAACTAGCCTTCAAAAAATGTTGACGCCAGGCACCCAGGCACTCCCCCAGGCACCCAGGCACCCAGCCAGGCACAAAAGTGAAGTTAATATAAAGGATTTAAAAATTGCCGCGCTCTTGGGAATCGAACTGTGAATATCTGGGTTTTCTGCGAAGTGCTTCAACCACTATATAGGGATGTAAATATCGGAAAAAAATATCGATATATCGATTATCGATATTTAAAAAATATATCGCTTTGGATTCGATATATATCGAAAAAATTTATCGTTTTTCGATATATCGAAATTCGATATATCGCTATAAATTGAATAGGATTAATGAAAATCATGTTTTTCTATTGAAAAAGGATAAATTAACCTTCAAAGTGTTCTAAAACACCGTTGAAGGTTAAAATTTGAAGATAAATACACTTTTCCTACAGTTGACCGACAAAGTGGTCATTTTCGCACTCAAAATCAAAATAGTACGCAAAACAGCAGATTCCTCCGTTTTCTACTTTACCTTACCGCACTCCAGTGTTATAATTTACGAACATAAGTAATATGAATCTTACATATTTAAAATCTAAATGGAGGCTTAAAGAATCAAAGGGAAAGCAGAAGGCGGAGTGAAAAGAATGGAAGGTAACGATGTTTTGATGTGGTTACCTAATAATTATTTATCCCATTTGTTATAAGACAAGACTTTTTTTATTTTTAAAGTGAAACTTCCTTGGCGGTGGTAGAGTGAATTTTTTTCAGATAGTGACTCGAGACTCGTTCAAAGTGAAAATTTTTAAGATTATTTGTATTATATCTATTTAAAAACAAACATTTATTTTTATTGGAATAAATGTGGATGCCTNGTAAAAAAATGAAAGAGAGCAATGCATTCTAGAACTTAATGCGTGAGAGCCTCACAAGTATATATTTTTTTAATTAAGTTTTATTGAAATTTTCGATATACGATTTTTTATATCGAATTTTCGATATATCGGGGAAAATATATCGAAATTTCGATATATCGATATTTTTTCAACATCCCTACCACTATATTCTTCCGACGTAAAACAGTGGTTTTAATTTTGGAAACGTAGGTATCCGTAATCTTAAGTTTCATTCCCAGTGGTTTTTATACGTTTTTCCCTCTTTTCTTTAATTATAACATGATAAAGAAAAATGATAAATTCTGTCATTGGAGATCGATTTAGCCGAGTTGTTGGTATGCACTCACCTGATATCACTAAGAAAAAATAGCAGATTGCGAAAAATTTACATGGTTCATTGCATTCCTAGCCTAGATCCACCCACCCTTATCTAATATGTGCATCTATCCAACCTCCTCTATCCTAAAGACGTTTAGGTATCCTGTATAAGGATATCGGCGTAGGCACCTTAATGTCCTTATAACATTTATTTAAATTGTAAAAAATACATTTATTTACAAATATATCTTCAAAAGTGTTTGTCATTTTAATCACCTCCGTTGTGTATAGCCTGTACCCCAACTTCATTACATTTTAACTATATTCATACTTACTTTTATACTTTTTACACACTAATTTATAACAACTAATTTTGACCCTTTAGCAAACAAATGTGGATTGATTTAAATCAAAAAGAGATATGTGTTAAAAATAAAAAAATACTTATAATTAGGGTGGCAAATTGCTTCCTCGTGTCCTATTGTTGGAAAATTATTTATGTTTCGATTCCCGGGTTAGTAAATTTATTTTTATTCAATTAATTGGTGAAATTGATATAAAATTATTTGCTGGCTACTTTTGACAAACCATTTACATTTCTTCATATTTGAATGCGAGTAATTTCAAAGAACTATGTGTTAATAAAAATTATATACAGTCTATAAGATTAGAGTTGGCACAATCGAAGGCGGGAAACAAAAAACGTGGAGGTAGTTTTGGGGTTATAAAAAGGGAAAATCGGTTTTGCCATGTTATATTTCTTTTGTTGAACAGGGGTAGAGTAGAGCATTTTTTTTCTGAAGTTGCATTCAACATGGGAGACCAATAACATCGTTTCCCTCAAAATTTTTCCACCTGTTGATTGTGCCAACTCTAATCTTAGACTGTAGTTAGAAATAATTCATTATTACGTCGTCACTATGTCGCATATGTTATTTTGACAGTCTTGTATCACTCATTGTTTATTTTTAATCCAAAAAAAAACTTAAATTCTATTATATTTTCATGTTCACGTATTTTTATCACTCTTCTTATCGCTTCATTAAGCTTTATTTTATGAACAATGTGTAGGTAGAGAAATGAAATACATTTTTGTCACTTAATTTTATTGAAGTGATACATATTAATTTCACGAAACAGTGATAAGAATCTCATATTATGGTTGTTAGATAAACATTATATATTTTTTTTAGTGATAAGAAACAAAAATAAAACGAAATTTATGACAAAGATGGTTTATGTCACACTTTTTTTTATTCTGTGTGGTTTGTCTTTAATAATGATAAAAAAATAATGATGTCGCGTGCTAGCTCTCTATTTACTGGGTTGGGTCATTTGTTATCAGTGGTCTAGAATTTTCTTCTACATATTGTAGATATTATCTTAAATTATCATATATAGAAACCTCACGTGCTCTGGATCATATTCATACTACCTTATTTTCCCTTTTAGTTTAAAATTACTTGGTGCAGTTATTGTAGAAGTCTGGCTACTGTCAATATGTGGAAAAATTGCTGATTGCTGCTAAAACCTGAGGTCTTCTCATTTATAGTATGGAACGAGAGGACATCAACAATATACGATTTCAACAACAAATATACGATTTTCATGACTAATATGATAGAAATATTATTAAAGGCTTCTAATGACTTTATAATACTAAAACTAATATATGTGTTAGTAATGAAGAAAGAAGTCTCTCCACTAGGCACTAAGGCAACTTTATTTAACAAAGCTGACTTTCCTCTACTAGTGGTCACCTTCAGTGTTAGTGAAATGCGCAAGAGAAAGAATCAATGTATGACTGAAGTTGGCCTCTGATTACATAAAAAACTTCAGTACGAAAACATTGTGCGTTGTTGCTTCCGTTACCTTAGGTAAGCTCGTAAGCAATAATAAATAAGTAAGGCCGCGCATCACGTAAGCACGTGAGGTGATAATCACTGGTTTCTTTACGGTTAAGTTAAAATTATTATGTAATTTTTGCATATTCTTTTTCTATTCTTCCTTTAAATTTATGTATATCATGTGATAGTGACTAAAAACTGTTTTTTAGTCGCCCGCCATATTGACTGCGATCTTCGAAATATTAAGTGTGAAAATTCCAAAAAGTTTGCAGTTGTCACAAATGCCGAGATGCACCTGTGTGCCGAATTTCATGTTCCTAGCTATAATAGTTAATGAATTCAAACATGCCAACGGACAGACAGACAGAGCCGTTATGTAAGGTTTCTTATCCTGCAAAATTATATTTATTTTCATTGATAACTCAAAAACTAGATTCTTTCCGGGAAAGCAAATAATATGGTTAGATTTGTAGTTAAATAGAATACATTTTATGATTTTTTATCAACATAGTCGGAACTTTTTCACTAATTTTAAATAAGGTATCACCCCCAAATTTATAGCCAATAAGTATTTCACAATTTCGCCTCAGGCGATATGATATATAGAAATATTTTGGACTCAGATGATCTTAAATTGTGTAAATTCATCAAAATCTAATTTTCGTGCCATCGCAATATTTCCTCTACTTAAAATAGGTATATATGAGAAAGTAAAAAGCTTGTCTGCTCTTTTTCTATTTGAACATTTTAATAAATAAAAAAAACTTTATTTTGACATGTTTATAATTTTTTTTACTAAGTTTGTTTTAAAGTTTATTTTCTTGTTGGTAAGCTCGTTGATATCTTTTCCCCACTCTTGTGGGAAAACTTAATCACTTTTTCCGAGAGGATAAAAAAAAGAATGAAAATATCTTCAACTCTGTGCTTTTCTATAAAACTTTCAGCTTTAACTTGGAGTGAAAAACAAGTTTATAAGGTTAAAACCTCTTAAGAGAAAATCCGAGAGATGTTTAAAAAGGGAAAACTCAGTGTCAAGGGCGTCGTCAGCAGTTCATTATTGGGGGGGACGCATTCCGGCGGGGGGTCCGGGGGGCCTCCCCCGGAAAAATTTTGACAATATGACCTTTAAAACCGTGCTTTTATGCACTTCTGAGGTGAAATTTGATTTTAATACTGTGTTATAAGATAAAGTAAACGTATAATCTAGTTCATTGGAAAAAAAAGTAAAAACACAAATATTTTTAAAATAATTTTAATACAAACTTAAAAAAATACTTTTAACATAATAAATGTTGGGTAACTAATAATTTTTGATTAAATAGATCAGTCAATAGCTGTTTGGTAATTTTTTGTAAATTCTAAGGAAAATTTGGATTACTTAGATAGATCTCTCTTTTTATATCAATAGGTAAATCTGCACTAATTGGTCCACCTATTTGGTACTGTTAAATTTCATTTTTTTTTAACTGTTTTTTAAACCTTTTTATAGAATTTTTCTATTTAGGCTTTCGTAAATCTTTCTCGAAACCCTTTTTTACCGAACAATTTTACTGATAAAATTGTTGCCATTATCGATAAAAAAAAAACATTGTGACTCCCGGGGGATCGAACCAGAGACCCTCTACCAGGGATATCGAACTAGGAACCCCTCTTCGCTTAAATTTGTTAGTATTAATATTTTCATTTTCATATAAAGCAGGATGGGAATTAGATATAGGTGGTGCGTACAATGCAGATTTATCCCTCACAATAAATAATATATTCGTCAACAATTCAACAAGAAAAAAACAAAAACAAAACAAACAAAAAAAAATACATGTGGTGTCGTGGGACATCCGGTAGCAACGAAGTTCCTTACATTTCCATTAAATATAAATGATAAAATTACACTGCTAAGTACGTATACATTGCTATTGCTAACTACTATACATGGCGGAGTTAGAAAAGTGACAAAATTAAAAGTAACGAACTGTTTACTTTTGAATTTTGAAGGCAAAATTAAAAGAAAATCATTATTTGTATTATTTAAGCAAGCGTCTTACTATAAATATAAATATAATTGAATATAAGAAAAAAGTTGACCATGATATGTTTATAGTGAAAGAGTATGTTTGTTAANTAGCTAAACATTGTAATTACCTACCTTTATTTTTATACGGTTTTACCGCCCGACTTGTTGGTTCCAAGGCCAATGGAATCGATTTTAATTTTTAAAGGGTTGGGTTTTTTATATTTTGTTTTAGGCGAAATTCTTATTTTCATCTCAAGTATTGAGGGGGACTTACACACCAGTCTCAAATATTGGGGGGGACGCGTCCCCCCCGTCCCCCCCGGCGACGACGCCCGTGCTCAGTGTAACTTGTTCCATTAACCTAGCGCATGATCAATTGATACCCTCGTGAAGTCTCAGAGCTATTTTAACTTTGTTTCGTCATCTTGAGACATTTCAAAGTTATTTTCTTGTTCGCTGGATTTTCAGATTTTTTCTATTTTTAGATTGTTCTAATTTGATTTTTCTTTTTTTTTCATAAGCTTTCTTGTAGTTTCCCTTTTCTCTTATCTTTAAGGCTCTATTCACACGGGGATACGCAAATATCCTCGAAACTAAGAGACTCATCATGGGTATTTTGGTGGCGCTACTTAGACAGAGATGACTCCAGTACCGGCGACAACTCAGGACCTATACAAACCGGAAACCAGACGACTATGCATGCTGGTATTGCTGGTCTCCTAGTCACCCAGTCTCTTAGTTTCCCACCAAAAGTGGCTTGTTTATATGTGAAGATGTAGTGTTTGAAATTCGTGGTAGTAGAGAAGTTTCCCGTGCGCTGTGTAAAGTAAAGTCACTCATCACAGGCAATAGGTCAAGTAAATATCCAGTACTCATCATCATTGTGTAAACACCTCTCCGAACAATATCTAGAGATTCTCTAAAATTTCCTTTAAGCCTTTAAAGGAATTTTTAATCTGATTCCTTAATTATTTTGCAGTCACAAATAATCTACAATTGATGTTATTTTCAATGTAAGGATGCAACCAAAACGCATCTCACTTTTCTCCTTCTTTCACCGACGTTAACAATAATACTGGATAACGATATCCTCATCGCTAGTAGAATCTCTAGATACATATTGTTCGGAGAGATGTTTACACAATGATGATGAGTAGTGTATATTTACTTGACCTATTGCCTGTGAACCAACTTTACTTTCTGATCAAACCTCAGACAACTTTGTTATACGCGCAACTTGAGTCGTGGTTGTGTGAGGATGGCGGACGACTTGAAGCGCTCAGTCTCCCAATCTCCTGGTCGTGAAGCAGCACCAGACCAGATTCCCGTATTCCCGTTTGTATAGAGCCTAAGGGTTTTTTCCTTTCAGTTCCTTATGTGTTTCATTATGAAATAGAATGGCTGAAACATGAAGCCTGAAATGAAGAAAGAAAAGTCACTCCACGTGAAATAATTTTATTTCCAAAGCAGCTTTCAACCACTAAAGGGTCATCAATTCACAAACAATAAAATAAAATTAACAAAAGGCAAGACTCTTAAAAAGGTGGAAATAAAACAAAAAGTAACAAGGAGATAAAATCCACATTAAAAAAAGCACATCCGTCTTGTAATATTTTATCTCCTTGTTACTTTTTGTTTTATTTCCACCTTTTTAAGAGTCTTGCCTTTTGTTAATTTTATTTTATTGTTTGTGAATTGACTGTTTTTCGTGTTTTTTGTCTCGGTTTTCCTTTTTAACCTTTTGATTAGTTGTTATTTTATTACTGTTTGTTCAGGCACTGATGATGACCCTTTAGTGGTTGAAAGCTGCTTTGGAAATAAAATTATTTCACGTGGAGTGACTTTTCTTTCTTCATTTA
>KZ651147.1:468082-488693 GCA_001010745.2 Gerris buenoi | reverse complement strand
AATTAATTTAAAATATTATAAAATATATCTCTTCCCTACTCTACAGCTTCTGCTTGTATCAGGGTGAAATTTTACATGATAATATTTTATTTATTTAAAAAACAAAGTGTCATTTATGACATATATAACAAAATAAATCAAAACAAGGCAAGTAACAGGCTTCCTTAATAACACTTTTCCCCGTCTTTTGAAGCTTACGTTTACGCAAGCGTTGAACGTGAACGCTTGGGCGGATAACGTTTTCCGTCGAACACAGCCTGGGCACTGGTAAAATGAACATATGTACCAAATTTAATCTAACTCGGTGATCATTTACTCAAGTTATAGAGTCATCTGTAGATTTCGTGATGGATTTTGCGTAACGGTGATTTTATGACGGTGATTTTGTGNCCTTTAGTGGTTGAAAGCTGCTTTGGAAATAAAATTATTTCACGTGGAGTGACTTTTCTTTCTTCATTTAATGATGACCTCCACTAACGCTTCATATCCTAATTCATGAAGCCTGAATTTGAATTCGAATCACTATTCTATGTGTTCTAGGTCCTGGGAAGTTGTCATAGAGAAGGATTTAGGCGTGGCCTCATAATTTTATTTTTCCTATTTCAGTCATTCATAAAAACACATTTTGTGATAATATTTTAGCTCATTTTCAATTTCTCATAAAGAGAGACAGTATTTTGATGTCACGAAAATTCGATTTGAAGAATTTTGTTTGATATTCACGTTTTAGTTGAATCCAATAAAGTGATTTTTAAAATATGTCGGTCTGTAATAATCTGTGCCGATGCGTCGCGGTTTAAATACTATGATACCGATTTTGATAAAATTTGGCATAGAGGTTCATACAAATTATACCTCTAGGTGAAATCTAGGAATTAATTTTATGTCCTAATTTTGGGTTGCTACCCTCCAAAAACTCTGAAAAAAACGTGAAAAACTTTTTTCCCATTAAACGGTTCCGATGATTTTAATTAGATTTAAAATTCTGAAATGTTGTCTACTTAGATACAAATCTTAACATATAAGTCGTTTTAGCGGGAAAAATCTAGTTCCCAAAATACTATTAAAATAAATCTGATTTTGTCTATAAAATCAGTAAACAAAAACAACACATTCCGTTGAACACTTTTTAAATATTATATGTTCAAAAATAGTTTTTTTTCTAACCAATTTTTGTCTTGTTGAAATAGAAATGTATTGCCCACTAGATATTGTAAATTTATAAAGCTATACGTAATAGGCTTAATTTTGAGTATCATTAACCACTGCTAAAACCATTACTGAATTACTGTGTACACAGTTACTTAGTTTTTATTTCTGATTTTAATCTTTAGTGTTTTCTTCTCTTTTTTTCAGATAATCCATTCTACTTCACGCTTGGTGGCGAGCGTGAAACAGCTAATGACCACAAACCTGTATCAAAAGTTGAGCTCTCTGGTGACAGAGTCAGGTACTACAATATGAGAAGTTCCAGAACGTCCTCCGTAGGAGCTCCTGCTAGAAGACCGCTCTCATCTCATTCTCTTCCATCGCATGCACTATCAGCCCATCTTTTAAGAGGTTAGTTAGCATATTTATATTGTTAGTTCATTCTTGATATCACCAATTTTTAATGAATATTAGCAATATATAAAAATTATATTTGGACAATTTTAAGTTTACATAACTGTGCTTATAAATTCTCGACCCTTCGAAGGGATTACTCTCAAAATGGTGGAATCCTGATGAACACATTTAAGGGAATTTTATCAAAGCTTTTGATCGAGATGACGGACGATTGAGGCGATATTAGCAATCTACTTCTACCCAATCTTAAAATAATATAGTTATTTAGTAATTCTAACATTTAAATCGTTTGCTATAAGGTTCTACAGATTGCTAGTCGTCTAACTTTCTCATAAAAAATATTATTTTTATCAAATTTATAAACTTATTCTATTGTATGATTGTTTGTTTAATCTTATGATCATTTAAGACCAAGTAGAAATATTAGCAATATAATATTTTTTGCGCACTTAAATGATTGACAAGTGGTATCAATGTGTTAAAAATATCTCGTGGTTGCAATGATCGACGCAATATCACCGTCGAGTGCACATTTTAAATCTCCATAACACGGTCAAGATAGTAGATATTTGAAGGTCTAAACTCTTGATTTAGTGACCGCTTATCTGATGAGCATGATCGTCCATCATTCCTTTCGAGGTAGTGATTGTCCCACAGACTCCGACTCCTACAACTAAATCCCTCGACGATAACCTCCCTCAGAACCCCTTCCAATTGACGAGGATATCTGTACCAATTTAGCGGTTTATAAGGTTGGTCGAGAGGTCGCCGCATCTCTTGAGACACAGCCGAACTAACGATAAGACCCATCTCCCCCTTATAACGTAATGCGATGTCGTGATTGAATCAGTTGTCTCCTTGTCTGCAATGACTCCCCCCTCCGTTCCATCGCTTCCTAGCCGATGTTAATCTTCTTTGCTGCGGACTGGGAGGGAGATTACGCTCTTGTTTGGACCAGCTTGTCAACATTAATACATTTAAAATCCTCCCTATTCCCTGACTCCTTGATCCTTTGACTTCGTAATGTTAATGATATTGATGATTAGGAATTTGAACGCTCGTCAGCTGTTTATAACATTATTATTGAATAATGGTTGGATCCGGAAGGTTCGCATGGAGCTTCGACCCTCTCTGCAACGGAGTAAACCCATATGTCGCTGNATGTAGTCTTTCTTAAGTCATTTCTACTAATAAACGCGCTTGCAATTTTCTTGACATCTAAGTTATCTAACAGAGATTTGTGGACATGACAAACAGCTACATGATTTAATCTCTGTTGTGTCATAGTGGAACGGAGATAATTCTTTAGTCTCCGAAGAGCACTAAAACTGCGTTCTGCCTCACAACTTGAGGCTGGTGATACCAGTAGCAGTCTTACTAGGCACTCAACGTTTTTGAACATGACTCTTACTTCGTCATGCATGGCCACTAAAGCGTCCTTTGCATCTTTCAGGCTTTTTACAACGTGCTGCTGCTGCAGGTGAAATAGCGGTAGTTCTAATTTCAGAGCCTCGATGTCAATTTCTGGATACGGTTCCAGAACATCACAGCATTCTTTTCGCAGCAATACAGTTTCCAACAAAACTTGCTTCTTCATCCCAGGTTGGTCCAGTATTCGGGTCTTAAGTCCTTGGACAGCTACGTCAATTACTTCAAAATATTCTTGCCTGTGAAAGCTCTCAGGTGTTTTAAATGTATGTGACTCTGTGCCCTCAGAAAACCTCTTTGGGATAGTTCTTTTTCTGGGACACTGCAACTGTCTAAGTTCGAGCTCATTAATCTTGCTTTTGCACTCGTTGTACATGTCAGAAAACTCTTCGTCTGATCTTAGCTTTTGTAAACCTTCAATAATATGTTGCACTGATTGGCAGAGTCCAACTGCAGTCTTTGTCTCGGCTTGAAAACTTCTGTTTAGGATTTCTAGTAGCTCAATGATCTTTTTTCCCATAAGAAAACCAAGGTAAGTTTTGCCGTCCTCATACACACTCAAAAGTCCACTTGCTCCTTCATGGCCCTGATCAGTCAGTTCATTTAATGTTGCCAGTATAAACGGATACTTTTTCAAAATCTCGTTTATTTGTGAACGCTTGCAGAGCCATCTTGTTGGACATAAAGGCTTTATTTTTGCTATGTTACCTACGGGGCCCTCCAAAGCAGCTTCAAGAATATTTGTATACTCGTCCTTTGCTTTTACAGTTGAAAATAGCACCCCTAACTGATGAGCCCATTCCATAGCATTCTTCATGGTGCTTGATGCTTCACAGCTTGCTTTCATGACTAAATTGCAACAGCGTCCACCACAATGGATATACTCTGCCAGCGGCTGTTGTTTAATAATTATTGATTGAGTGCCTTTGTGAATTCCACTCATATTTCCTGCTCCGTCATATGTTTGGCCTCGAAGTTTGTCTAAAGGGAGCTGAAGTCTTAATAAAACGTCACATATTAGTGCTGCTAAATCTGTGCAACATGTATTGGCAGTGTTATAAAAACCAATAAAACTTTCATGAGGGTTGAGACTTTTATCACACCATCTTATACATATACTCTCCTGTTCATCCCCAGAAATATCTCTGGTGCCATCACATATCACGGAATAGAGTAAAGGTTCTGATGATTTAAATGTCTGGGTGATGGTGTTGACAATTTCGTGACCCATTAACTGAATAATTTCGTTTTGTACTGAAGGGTGCGTATAATTATTGTCTTTTTCAAGCCACGATTTTAGTGATGGCTTATCACAACTGCGTAACTTAAGAAGTTCCATCAGATTTCCTTCATGGTTATGGTGTCCCCTGATGGCCAAACCTTGTCTTACAAGATATTTAAGGCTATCAATTATGGCCATGAGGGAATCAAGTGCTAACTCTTGTTGTTCTCTTTTAAGGCTAGATAATTGCCTTTCGATTGGAGATTTTAGCTAGGAATGGCTTAATACCGCCTGAGCATGTGCATTGCTTTTTTCGTGGATTTTGAATTTTTCCATAGCCTTTTTCCAGTTTCTAAAACCTCGTCCACTAAAGGCTTCGTCAGCTTTAGTTGCAAGTTTTCTTTGCGGACACGTCTTAACGTATTTTAAACAATGATAGCAGTGCACTCCTTCTGGCCCGTTAATATGAAGCCAAGGAAATGATTGGTACCAACTTTTCTGAAAGGTAAGGGTGCGGCCTGACAGAAACTGTACCGGGAATCCATCAGGTAAAATAGCAGGGTGATGCGGAGAGAGTGATGTGGAGTCAGTTTCAGAAGCTTTAACTGCATCTTCTTCTATTTCTGCGACTGATGCATTGCTAACATTTACATTGCTAAGTTTTGATGAGCATGGTTCATGCTGGCCAGACGTTTCCCCACAAGGCAAAATGCTGTTTCTCTCTGGTGACAAAACTGGGTCTGAAAATAAAAAAAGCACCCTAGTTGCAAAAATCAAATCAAACAAATAGTTTTAAGCGAGCTATCAAATGTCTAAGGCCATAGAAAATAGTTGCCTTGAAAAAATATTCCAAGTAAAGCACACACACGCCATTGCGTGTGTGTGTGTGTTTTTTTTTAACTGAAATTTCATCTTCCGAGGTTCAGGCTTACTTGAATGGAAACTAATTTATGTGATAATTTTAGTTTAAAACAAGTAAGGCGCGCTTCACGTAAGTACGTGAGGCGATAATCGCCGGTTTCTGTAAGATTAAGTTTATCTAACCTAAATTGATCTAATTGATGTATAACATGCCATTGTAACTAAAACATTTTTTAGTCACCCGCCAGATTGGCCGGGCCGCCATCTTAGATATATTTATTTTTGCAATTAATATTACTATTTCACAAAATTCAATTAATACAATTAATATTTCTAATATAATATTTCTAATATTACACAATTAATATTTCTATTTTACAAAATTTTAAATCCTCCGCCTACTTTGATATTATTTAAGTTACGCGAAATTTTGAATTATATGTATCAAATGAAAGGTATTGGAGAGTAGATTANTGTTAAGTGTTATTGTTGTAGAGTGGATCTAGTTGGTAGACATATATATATATATATATATATAATAATACTAAACTAAAAGTCACTTTTCAAACGTATTTATTAAATGTGCACTGGCCAGAGGCTAGAGAGAGAATGAGCCTTGTATACAAAGATAACATTAAACAGATCAAGGTTCAATATACAACAGTTATTGTTAGTTGTTCACGTCCAGGCCAATCCTCTGAAGCGCCGTTTTACTCGTAAGGGATATGTGAACGCCACATGTTTTGACCTCACCTATGCTGTTAACTTAAGCATGACACTTGGACCTTTCTAGAAATCGAACTGTAAATGATTGTATACCCCACAATTCATTGTAATGTAATGGTTTCAGTACTTTAGGTTCTACTCAATTGCACTGTTGAGAGATAAACTTTTTTTGGTCTAGAAGGCCTCTAAACGTGTTCCATAAAAATTTCAAAATTGAATTTTGTGGCATCTGAATTCTTTCTTTTTATAACTATAAAAATGCTCTTTCTTAAAAATTAAAATTATTCTTGAGCTTAAAACTTGGTGTACGTATAAGGATTACATTCAAAATATATTTCTTAAGGAGCTTACATACTGGTTTTAAGGCTACTCGAATAAGCTTTGTAAATGTTTCTTGTTTCACTTAGATCTTATATTTTTGCAGCTGCCTTTTCAGTCCAAATATCCTTTTTTAAGATCTTTTGTTTTACCAGCTGCATTATTTATATTTTTCTTGGCATTTGCTTTGAGTTGTTTAAGTTATTAACTGTTTCCTGTCACTAGACTTGTTATACAGCTGAAATTGTCCGTTTGGCATACATTTGTACAAACAATTGCATTTCATTTTTATTTTTGCTTTCAATAACTGAAGGGAAAAAGTAAGTAAGATTTTTCTTCTTTTTTTTTTTTAAGGAAAAGTCTTTGAAATAAGTGCAGTTAAATAAATACAATTTGACAATCGGTTAACTCAATCTGAAAATAAATAACTTATTTTTTTCCAAACTAAATAACAGTTCTTTTTACCGGAAACAGATTTTTCTCAAGTAAATACATTTTAAAATGTCATGGTACAAAGTAAAATGCCTCATTGTTGATTTTACTGCCTTCAAATTAAAAAAGAAATTTTCATTTAAATTTATTCTTGTAAATTCTATTAGTAAAGCTCACAGCTAAGGCTACAAATGTTTATACTATTAGTTGTATTTGTTGAAACCAATGAAAGTTATTTTCTTAAGCTAAAAATATATTATTCTATATTAGTTTAGAAAATGTTATGAAAATATCTAAATAACATGATTGACGGATATATATATACTTTAGTAATACAAACATAGTTATTTTAGAAATCATTATAGAGGATATGTAATGTTATTTAGCTCTAAATTTGCTAGCTACTTATTAACTTACAATGATCGGCTTGAACTTATTTACAAATTAGTTTTATCGTGGCTTGTTATTGACTCGCAGTACTTAAAATTATTCTATCTCTTGCTTTATCTGTATCTACTGGTAATGTTGTTTGGAAATTACCAGCTATCTGTGTATTCACTGGAAATTATGGCCTTGAATTTAATTACAAATTAGTTATAATAATATGATGGCTAGTTAATATCTATCACTGACTTGTTTCTTGTTTTATTGGTAATGTTCCTTCGGCAGTTCTAGCTATCTATGAATTCGCTCAAAATTCTTGGGCTCGCATTCTCTTTACAAATAAGCTAAGCGATGGCTGGTTTATTCTATCTAAATTTGTATCCATTGTCTACTAGTAAATGTTTAGGCAGCTCTAGCTGATCTATAAATTCTATCGAAAAATACTTAGGCTTGCATGATGGCTTCTTTACGAATCAGCTGCATGATGTCTAGTTCATTCTATCTATCACTGCATCTATTATCGTAATGTTGTCTATGTATACTCTCGCTGTACTTAGCTTGCATTTTCTTTACAAATGAGCGAGGTGATAACTGGTTTATTTTATTCACAGCTGCATCTCTTATCGCTGTATTTAATAACTCTGAATTACTGTACATGCTCTGAGACCTCCATCAACAAAAGCTGTAGAATGTGAAATAATTGTGCCACGATAATTAATATAGACCGATTTTGACCACTTTAGTTTTCCATTATCAGTGAACCAATCAAACATTTGCTATTGTATTGTATTGTATTTTTTTTTTTTTTTTTTTTTTTATAAATGAAAATAAGTCCAAAGTAATCATTTTTAAGTTTCAAATGTCTGCTGCCGTACTATTTTTATGTAAAATTTGTTCCCAAACAAACATTAGCCTTGTATAGCCAACAAAGGGGGTGTCTCATAATAAATTATAAATAACATTTAATCTTTAAAATAGTAAATTTCTTCGTGATTTATTTTGTTTTCAGACCGTCCAATACAAATAAATTTAAGACTTGTCAATAAATTTATCGAAACTCTTAATAATTATAATGTTTATACTTCTATAAATCTTACGGACTAAGATTTACTTTCCTTCGTCCCCCCTTTCGTTGTACTAATTACACCTAGGGGTTTAGGAAGGAAAGATTTAGGTGTTAGTTTGTTCTTCTGTCAGTAAGGAGCAAAACAAACTGTCTCCTTTTTACTCATGTTGGTTCTAAGGTGATTGTAGAGCAGGAGGAAGTCCATTGAGATCAACAATGGTAGATGTAATAACTGTCTCTTCTCTCCAAGTAAACTAAATATAACTTCAACAAGGGGTAACCTCGGTATAAATCTATTTTATCTCCAGTAGGGTAAAAAAGTTATGATTTTGAATTAGTTTAGAGGGACTAAAGCAGGTCTTTTCATCCCTGAATCAAAAAGTAGGGAGAAAAAGTAAAAAGTAGGGCGAAAAAGTAAAGTAGAGCGAAAAAGTAAAGATTGCAACTTAATTATTTTATAAATATTAGAAAATGAATGGTTATAGTAATGAAGATTTTGAAATCAGGTTGGCGTCACTGCTTTTACGACCATGTTTATCTATGTTTATAACCTGCATCTAAGTAACCTTCTATTTGAGTTGAATTCCAATTCTTATTTGTTTTTAATACTGAATCTCTTATATCTGCTATTAAAAGTGCTAATAATTATTGTTATTTATTAAAATAATAAATAAAAACTGTGCAATGAACGAAAATATGTATTAACTTCCTACAGGAGATAAAATATTGTATGTACCTCGTGAGTAAAGTGCCATTATTCCCTTCGCGATAATTATCTCCCTTCCCTTGGCTTCGCCTCGGGAGCTAATTAGCGTTATTCCCTTGGCTACGCCTCGGGAATTAAAAAGTCTAATTCCCAGGGACATGATTCCTTCGGCTTCGCCTCAAGACTCAACTTTTTTGCTCAGGGAATAATGGCTTACTTTACTCCCTAGGTGCATAAATAACTATTATACCTATAGTTTATTACAAATCTAACGAACGTTTATCTTTTATTACATTGTTTTCTGTAAAAACGTCTGGACTTATCATAGAAAAGGTGTAGTTCAATAACCCAAAAAACAACGTCTTCTCACAAAATAATTGTATTGGTAACAATTGACCGGTTTCGGTTGTTCTAATGCGGCCTTCTTCAGATAATCTGAGTAAGTTATAAGGAGACTCTAAAAGTGCAAGACTCTAAGAATTATTCAAGTTGGACATTGTAGTCAGCGTTATTTGATTGCTATATTTTTTTTTTTTTAATTTAGGAATTATACAATTTATTACTGAAAGCAAGTAACTAACATTCTCCTTTTCTGTTTTAAATAGGTTCTACTATCATCTGTAAATTTAGTTGATTTTATATTTACCATTTCTTTCATATACGTAGGTACTAACATAGCGATAGAGTAATACTGGAATTGGGGTTTGGTAACTTTACTCAAACATTTTCTCGATAAAATCATCTGTAAGATATAATATTTATCACTTCTTTAGCATTCGAATCTTTATCTAATATTTATGCTAACTAGGATCACCTAAATTATTTATTATAATTTCTTTTGTTGGAATATTTGAAGTAACAATCTTAAAATCTTGGATGATTTTCCTTGCCAGTCCTAGGATTAAGGTAATTTATCGGTTTAAATTAACCAAATATTTTTGATAACTATATATATAATATCATAAAAAAAAACTATGAATTGTAAATTTGTGTGTGACTTTAGCATTTAAACCCTATTCTTTCGTAAAAGGGTATTCATCTATGATAATCTCTACCTTTTATTCTGTAATCCCGTGTGAATATATGGGATCTCACTCCCTATTATGTGTAATTTGCCTCTAATTTTACTCTTCAGCTTCACTGCAGCACATAATTCAGGACAAATATGTGTTGAGATTTAAGAGTATTTTCTGACCAATTAAATGGTGCAAATGGGCCCCCTCCGACTAGTACAATCGTTGAAAGTAGGAAATCAAACTAGGGGCTTTCTATTGTTAGCGTATAACTATTGCTTTTGTCAAGACTATTCGACAAATTTGTGGGAGAATGCCTCGTCTATTCACTTCCACAAAAAACTAATATTTGGACGGGCTTTGCTAAGTATTTTATCTTTTAACATACTTTTGAAAGGTTTTTTGTTATATATTATTTTATATTTTCTTATAAAACTATTTTAAAGGGATATAAGTTTTAAAAAAAGTCAGATTTATCCTAACGTAAAGAATAATTTTAATTTTTTCTTTAACGCAAAAATGCCCTTTTATAACACATTACTTTAGTCTGTACTATACCCTTATTTCCTCGTAGTGACCTCTGATGTACGCCGTAATTGAGAATTAGATGAATTTAAACTTACTAAGGTCACCGTCTTTAAACATAAATCTGTCAATGATATCTGCAGACGTCTTGGGGACAGAATTATTCTTAAAAACGGTTCCGACAATTTTATTTTTTTAGAAATGTGTAATTAGTTCTTCTAGTACTAATATAACTGTATAAGTAGTTACCTGGTATAATCTATTTTAATAATTGTTAAAGGCGAAAGATCGAAGTTTGATTCCTTGCCGGGTTATACATTTGCTTCTAGGAAGTGTTAAAACTTTCGATAAACCCCAAATTTCTTAAAAATTGGATTAGTACTTTTCAAGGTATCGGTTTTAACTAATAAAAAAAACTACTTTTAATTTTGTGTTCCATTGCCATTTATTTATTCATAACAAGATATTAATTCAAGAAATTTGTAACATCTTGTTTCTTTCATTATTCCGGTTTTAATTTAAATAAATATTTTATACAATAAATATATAATAATATGTTCATATATTCTTCATTTTTTTTTAAATAATAAAAAGTTTTGTTCTCGGATGCCCAAAAAATGTTTTTTATATACAACCCGAGAAAAGAGAACAATTTGTATGTGACAAGCTTTTCTTCCATGGTAAAATAAGCCAGCAAATAATTTATATATTTTCTTCAACATATTTTTATTTTCCTTTTTATAAAAGGATTTAAAAATGGAATAAAAAATAAGGTAGAAATTCATGCGGGATTGTTCTCTTGACATTAAAAAACGAATTTTACACATAATGTCTCACTGTAAAAATTGAGAGCGGAGATGCTGTCAGGTCACTGAGGATAATTTGGTTAGAAGCTTTTTAACCCTTATAATATCAGTGATGCGAAAAAAACAAAGTTGGCTTTTCTTAAATGACAGTTTAACCTCAAATTATATCTAACCCCAAAAATATAGTGACTTAAAAAACATATACTGTGGGAAATTTAAGAAATAAATGTTAATCAGAAAACTTAAATTGTATTTTGTCCTGTCAAATTATATTTAAAAAAAGGGTTTCTTGCGTAAGTTCTTTCAAGATAACACTGCTTGTACATCTGCAAACTTTGTTATTTACTAGTGACCTTTGCCCCCAAAACATATTCTAAAATTATAGATACTCCACCATTTGCAAGGCACCATTGTATAATTTAACTGGACTAATTTACTAAGTAACTTTTTCTTAATGTTTGTAAATGTTAATAGTTTTTGTTTGAAGTCTCCAAGAACTTAGTTAGTATTGTTAAATTACTGGTATGTTCCGGCCACCATAGATACGCCAAAACGAATGGTGCATCCATTAGCCGTATGGTCTGTCGACGCAACAACCCAAAGTTCCCGCTTAACATGAGTGGGAGTGAAGAGAAGCGGGAGGTGGGGTTCATTTGCGCATGCGAATTGTGTAAACTGGAGCTGTAATGGACTATGGACGCCTGACATCCTGTATTGCTCTAGGTTTGGCTGAAAACGTATGGAAAAAGTCACATACGTTTATATGGCGTAAAGTCGCCTGAATGGTTTTTCAGTCTTCCTAGACACCGTCCGTAAAGTGTGTAAGATCCCTTAGGTGTTTGACTAAGACAGTACAGCCAACAGCCAGCCATCTTTTCCCGGGTAGACCTTTGGGGCTACCGCCAGAGTATTAGCTATTTTATAATCTTTTCCTTGGTTGTGGTTGTATACAACTACAAATTTTTTATTCCGACTTTTATGTTTTGCTGTTAATTTTGCTTTCGACCTTACGGAGGATATAGTAACGGACGCAATGTAATACTAAAAAAAAAAATTGTAATTTCTCCGATTTTAAAAATGTCAAGACTGACATTTTTTAGACATCAGGAAACAGGTCCTGTTTCTGTCTGTCTATCTATTGTTCAATTTTTTGCTACTATATGTCATAAATAGTACGCGCACTAAAATTATATACCCCTATATCTTCAAAAGTTCTCATCTGATTTTTAAGAAATTTGGATGGTTTGTCAAAAGTAGCCGCAGATAGTCCTAGATTAATTTAAACCATTAGTTCAAATTAAATATTACTATTTAATTATTTCGTTCATCATCTTCGTTTTCTCTCATAACCAAAGATTCGTTTCCATGAAGTAGCGTTGGTTCTGCATTATATGCAACTCTACGTAGTAGTGTTGGATATAACGTAGTACCAACGATTCTTGATGGAAATGAATCTTTGGTCATGAGAAAAAACTAAGATGATATTTTTGATAAGGAAATGATACCAACACTACTCTAGGGAAATGAATCTTGGGGTTGAAAAATGAAAAAAGTCTTTATTAAAAATCAGCTATTGTATTATTCTAACTAAAATTATATTTATTCACTTTGAGAAATTTAAAAAAATATATGACAGATATATATTTCGTTTTAGAATCTTATAGACGTTGGTCTCACCAAATATCATTTTTAATGATCTATTTCAAAGTTCGTGACAAATTTAAAATTATATTTTATTTGAAGTGATTTACTCCGTTCTAATATCTATTTTCATGTACTTATAGAATGTCAAACAATGTTATTATTTGTTAATATAATGTAATGTTACAGTTTAAGAAAAATCATTTGTTAACTACAAGCATACTCATCTAGCATGGCAATAGTTACTTTTATTATATCTGTCTCGTCTGTGAATAGAAATAATTAATTTTTAACATACAAAATGCTTATGATAAATATTTTTAAAACCTAACTTATCTTTAACGTATTTAGGCTATATCCCACCTTGCTTGCTGTCGGATATCTTATTCAAATTAAAGTGTTTCCTCTGATTTTTGTTCTCGAAAATATTTATTTACGTCGGATTTTCGTTACGGAGATGTTTATCTCTGCTCGCTTGAAAGTGAATATTTGTATTTCTATACAAAGATTTGGAGTATTTTTATATATATAAATAAGAATCTAGTTTGGAAGTTATTTTTGGTAATGTTCCAGGGCCTTGGGCCCGTGGAGTGGGAGCAAAAATGTCGATACATTTCCTGGAAACATCTCCAAATAAATATATTCAATTCACGCACAAAATATAAAATTTATTTGTATTCTATTATGTAAATAAGCTAAAATAAGTTATTCATATGTATTTTGTTACAAATTATAATGTGACTTAAGTCAGATTGGTCCACATTGGTAATATTTTATGCATATTAATGTTTATATTTTGGTTTCCGTCTCCTAAATAAATTTTTCAAAATTAATTGGAATTTTGGAATAAACATTATAACATTTCATCTTAAAATAAGTAATTTTTTTTTTTTTTTATAAACACTAAATTAAATATAGAGTTTAGCTCATACTATAAAAATATATAATATTCAAATATATGATACATTTAATGTTATTAAATACAACTAATATTAGAACGATAGATTAAGAAAATAAAATTACACATTTTAAATAATAGATAAATTGTTTAGTTTTAGTGTTTATTTTTATTTTATTATATCATCTGGTTATAAATTTTTTTAATATTACAATGAATTCCATTATGCTAAATTGTGATTAGTTTCATTTATTAAATGTGTATTAAACTATATTGACATGTAATTGTAATTTAAATTAGCTTTTTTTTTTTTTTTTTTTTTTTTTTTTTTTTTTAACATTACATTAGTTGAATTGTAAGTACCTATAGATCTGTTGTAAAATAACCAGATACGTCATTATTTTTAACCGTGGTTTTAGCCGAGTCGCAACAACTCTTACAAATCGGCTCCCCACATCCTCTTAAGGGGCCCACACACTTACAGTTTAACTGCAGGCCGTTATCTTATACGATTATCGTAAGGCCAAAATCTCAGACCACCACACATTAACAGTCTACCAGTCCACCGCCTGCAGGCAATCGTAAAGAACTACAGATCTGTGCCTGTATGCGCCACACACTGTGCGATGAGCGCCTGCAGGCCGAGATCTGACAATTTTGAACTGCAGTCCGACGGAGGGAAATAAACAAAATAAAGACGATTTTGTTTTGACAGTCCGTGGCCTGACAGTCCACGGACTGTCGTCTCTCGTTCCATCCGATCCTCGCCTCAAACCTCCACACACCTACAGTTCACCTCCGACTGCTGTCTGTCATCTTAAGGAAATCTGACAAGTGTGTGGCCAAGCTCCGTGGACTGTCGGATCATTAACTTCAGTTAAACTGTTAGTGTGTGGGCCGCTTAAATCAAGACTACAAAAAGTTGTATCTTGTCGCGGGGAGCCATTAAACCATTAAACCTGCGATACTTGGTTGCCACTAAAAAAATTTTTTTTTTTTTTAATGACAATTTTCTTATAATATGAAATCTCAAGAGTTAAACAATAGTTTGTTTTTAGAGAATTCCTTTAACTCTAGTTTTGCACAGATGTTATTTCCTACCACAATTGTTTTTACATGGATATGTTTTAGCTCTTACTCTTAGGGACAGAAGAAATGTCGAAATAAAAAATGTGAAGTTTTTAAATATCTTGCCAGGAAGTTAAGATTTAACAGGAAGTCGATAGGTTTTAATTTATAGTACAATATTTTGACGATATGTTGGCGGAAATTTCAATAAACTACTTGCAAAACGCTCTTAAAATATTATAACTTTCTGGCACGATAAGTTATAATATAATAAGGAGGTAGATTGGTTTTCACTATTATTCATTTTAGTACAACATTTCGCCGATAGAACTTCTAAATTCTACATAAATGATGTGAGAGCTCCTAGCGGACCCAATGGATTAATGTTTCATAATTTCACCATAGACTATATCAATTAGACAAATGTATACTAATTTTCTCCACTTCATAGAAAAACATTGAAAGGTCAATCCGTGGATTCAATGCTCAAAAACGTATCCAAGATTCAATGTTTTTCTAGAGTAACTGTGAAAATGAGTATTTTTTCTTCTATTTTCATCAGATAATTGGATCTGCCATTGTTAAATTTTAATACGTGTCGGAGCTTAAGAAGGATCAAATTGCTTGTCAAATTGAGGTTGAAGGAAAAAGCTAGACCCGTATCAAACCCTTGAGAAGAAAATAAAGGGAAAAGACTAGGAGAGTTAAGGAAAACTAAATGAGAAAAAAAAAATCCTAAACTTTTTTTCCGGTTCAGCTACTCTATAAGGACACTTTAAGGGAAAAAATCCAACCTTTAACCGATCTACTGACCTTTAATCCTTGTACACTTCTCTTTTCTTCCTTTATCCTTAAGGACGAGGAAGGAAAGAGGAGGAAACTTTCTCGAGAATAAAGAAGCATTGCAGACCTGATGATGAAAAGAAAAAGAAATCCGGATGAGACTCGCTAATGAGATCCACCTTACTTCTTCTCGTTGCTCCGGGTGAAGGCAAGCTTCAAATAGATATCGCCATTCGAACCTTTGAAAACTCGCACAAAATCAGTCAAGGAAAGAAGCGATAAAAAAAGGACTGTATAGTGCAATCAACACATGCAATACAAAACTAATTTCAACTTCCTTTACATTAGCAAATTCGACATACTGGTTGCAGTGGTTAAGATTGCCTTTAAAATTTAAAATTTTTAAGTACTTTTCCGCTATTCCCTTGGAAAACAAAATTATCATCCAAAGAGAGAGAGAATGATCAGTTAATTACTGTTTTTATATACCAGTTATTACAGTTAATTACCAGTTTTTTTAGTTAACCAGTTGAAAGTTTTAGTGTAATCAAAATTTTTTTCAAGTTAGTACATATGCATTGGTCGATATTGTTAGTTCCTGTAGACCATTATGTTATTTTCCACTGTTAAAATAAGACATTTTTGGCCGCAGATTTTTCTCCAATCAGTAGGTCCAATACCTATTGACACAAATCCTCATTAGTGCGGTCAGCTTAAATAGTACTTCTCTTTAAACAAACTAACTGCTCTTTTGTATAATCAGTTTTGCCGTTATTAATCTGATGTAACGAACCATTAATGTGGTCCAACACTAACTTAGGCTCATTCTATCAATAGATCACAACGTTTGCTATAAGAACAATAACGGACTACTTTTTTTCAGTAATTAATTGTTTGTTTTTTTTCATTTTACATTCCTAGTTCGCTTAATTTTATTAATGAACAAGTTTTTTTTAATACTTTTAATTATTTATACCACTAGATAAAGAGAAAAAGAAAGTATATAATATTGCCACTATTAATAAAAAATACAATGAAAATGATTGTTCTACAAATGTTTAACTTTAGTATAATTTTTTATATCTTTCCCTCTTATGCAAATTAACCTTTGTTTTTATAATAATTACGTGATGAATGAATTTTAAAAATAGATTGAATCTACGCACATGTGAATGGAATGCTAGTTAAACACGAATTACTACGAGTGAATACTGATTGATTTTAATTAGACTCACATCTGACTCAAATTTGAATTATGAATTCAATATAATTTCAAGGTCAAATGCATTCCGATGTATCTATGTCTATTGAATAATATGATCAATATCTGTATGTATTTAGCATATAATGTGTTCTGATTGTGTTCGATGTATATAAATGTTGTCAATCAATGCGTAGAATATTTGGTTTAATGTAAATTTTTTATTCTAAGAATTATATTAATAAATTGTTTGACCATCATATGCGTAACTAGAAATCATCGTAACTGAAATTATAAAGTAAGCAAATTCTTCAAAATTAGTTCATATTTTAAGATTTTTTAAAAGCTATGCTATACTTAAGTGCTCCACTAATATAGGGTGTTACATAGTGGAACACTATATCCGTGATAACAGATAGCTTGGAAGGACTCAAAACTTAAGTCGAAAAACATAGGCGTCTGCTCGACGAAATGAATTGGATTGTACTCAGCCTTCATGCAAAGTTATAAACTCCCTGCATCAATCAAATTTGATGGAACTAGGAAGATTTTATTTGGGAAAAGACCACGCTGAAATAATGACAGACATTTAAAAAAGTACTAAAATTCACAATTCATTGACTTCTGCTTTCGGCTAATACTTTTTGCCTATGATGTTAATTTTATCAGAGCAATATGATCTCCTTTGAAAGTTCCTTCAGTATAGGAAGGTGAATCAAGGAACTTCAACCGAGCAACCCTAGGCACTAAGACACCACCTGAACTCCACCCTGAGATTTTGTATCTAAGAATCGGTAGGAGCGATGTTGCAGCACGTGTTCTTAAAAGACCCCTCTTTCTCATTATCAGAAGAGTACTTGAGGACTATAATAGTTATTCTATTAAATGTAAGAAGACCCCTATACATATACACACTATATATGTACACATATGTTCACCAATCTATGATAGGGTCATCATCTTCAAATCTCTGATCCATTTATTAACCCACGTATCCCAGTGTATCTAGAGATAGAACTATTCTTCTTGTCCAGCGTTTATTCATTCTATCATATTTATTATTTGGGTCCTTTAAACCAGATAATCTTTAACCAAATGGGTTGCTGCCTATAATTAAGAAATATTTCATCTTTCTTGAGGGGGTTAGGTAATGAAATTATTAGATTGAATGAATCCATTAAGGAATTATCTTTCAAAAGGTTAAATGCTTAATTTGAGTTTGATAAGATTTTCTTCTTTACCTAAATATAAACGAGATTCTCTTCACTGAATAAAACATTTAAGTGGTAACTTGATTTGTTCATTTTCAAAAATTAAGTAAATGCCTCCTTCATTTGATATAAATGTCTACCACATCTTACTATTCGTTGCACTGTCGGTATAACATTAAAGTGTAAATAAATAATTTGAGGAAAAGTTTGGTCTGTTTTTTTTTTTTGTTTTTTTTCTTGTTTTTTTTTTTTCACCCGATGAAGGAAATCATCAAATAATTGGAGAACTGAGTGAAAAACCATTAAAAATGACTGGTGCTCTATTGATAGGGGTGATAATGAAATTATTAGTACTGTGATCCATTCAAGAAACTGGAGATCATTAAAGATTGCACTCCTCAATTAACTCGTATGTCTTCGTAGTTCACACTGATGATCATATCACGTGAATGTGTTAAATAGTTGAAGGAAATTTCTCGTCGTAAAATAGATTTCGACTTCTATAAGGCCATTATCAGTGACTAAGAACAAGCAGCATGCATACCACTAAAGTTTAACAATACTTCTTACTAATAGTCCAGGAGATAGCGTGCAAAAAAATGTCTGACTAACATCAAGCTGGAATTTTGCATACAAGTCAATCTTTTTGCGCCTTTTAAGAATATGTGGTCGGCTAAGTTCGTCTGCGGGACATTGCTTGGCAATAGGCGTTCGAAAAAAACAAACCGGTGGAGAGCGGCCATGTCTCACAAAAAATGGTGGACAATGTGATTTTCATGATCCTGAGTACAGAATTAGTTAGTAGACCAAAAATCAAGTCGATGTTATTTTCACACTTGATAGGTTAGTTATTCAAATATTACTAAAAATAAACGTTGTCGCTTGTCAAGGGACGAACTAACATCAACTTGATTTTTGGTCTACTAACTAATTTTGTACTCAGGATCACGAAAATCACATTGTCCACCATTTTTGGTGAGACATGGCCGCTCTCCGCCGGTTTGTTTTTTTCAAACGCCTATTGCCAAGCTATGTCCCGCAGACGAACTTAGCCAACCACATATTCTTAAAAGGCGCTAAAAGATTGACTTGTATGCAAAATTCTAGCTTGATGTTAGTCAGACACTTTTTTGCACGCTATCTCCTGGACTATAACTTTAAATCGATTGGGAAAAAAAAAAAAAAAAAAATGTATTCAAGTGTCAATTGAATTCAGTGATCGTATCAGATGATATAAAAATTAAATTAATAAAAAAAAAAAAAAAAAAAACTACTATTATTACTTTAAATTTTTTACACGCTACAGGTTGTATGCAGTGTTGATGAATAAGCTTGTTACACATTTATTCAATTTTTGTAAATCGATTATTCAAATTTATTTAAAATATTCCTTGTTAAAGATTATTATGGAAATAGGAGTGAAGGGGTATGTGCGAAGGAAAATTTGATATTTGCTTTACAAGGGTTGACTAGGATGGGGAAGGGGGGTAGTTAGCCCTTTGGACGGTCCCCTTGGATACGGATCCTGCGCGTTATCTCTTGCTAATCAATTAACTAATCTGGATTCATCATCTACATTACACTAATATGTTCTCATTATTCGACGTCAAATTAGTTCCTTTTATACTGAAGGTTACATTACCTGAATAAATTCTGAAATATGATGTATTAGAAATAAACGGTATGTAGGAAAACCGCCTCTATAGTTATTAACACATTATTTTTTATAGATTTTTCAAAATGTAAATAAATAGAAAACTCACCTTATAAAAAGTCCTCTTACGGTATTTTATTGAAAAGCCAGATATAGTTAATGGTTTAATAATTTCGTTCGCATGTAAAAGTATTCCATCAAGCGATTTAACAAGTATTTCTTCTTGAATCCAACAAATGCGAATGGAAGCAAACAACACTAAAAATCAAAGTAATAAATTAATAGTAAACAAATATTTTTAAAAACAAGTATTTATGGTCTGAGTCAACGGTATAACTAGTCCGCCAATATGGCTGTCCGCCATATTGGATTTAGAATGACGTCACTTAGCTAACATGCATTGTCATCCAAACTAAACGTGTATGCAAAATTTCAATTCTCCCGGCCATCATAAGATCATCAAAGCTTACAATGAAAAACATGTATGAGCAAGAACTATCATATACAGTTTCATCAAAGAAATCATTTCAATAAAAAATTAAAGACTTGAAAACTTAGCATGTTTGTTATATTAAAAACTAAATATCTCTGTAAATTCTCAACCGATTTTGTTGATTCAGGGCTCATTTTTCTTCTAAAGCAATCTAATTTAAGAAAGAAATATAAATAATATAGGTTACCATTTAATATTACAAAGTTGAGAGAGATACCGCCGAAACTATGAGATAAAAATATTTTTGGAAATCATGTTATAAAACTACGTGAAAATCCAAGGTGAGTTGCCATTTACATTTTTTCTCTATCTTCAAAAATAAAGAGATAATAGGGTGAGCCAGTTAATCGTGGCCGCCCTGTATTTAGTATATAGAGAAAGAGATATAATTAAGTTCTTTATTAATTGAGTAATTAATTATTATTGACTTGATCTGCTCATGGGTTAATGCGATGCTTTCTATAACTTATACTTTAATTATTTATTGATTAATCAATTTCAAGTAATTAAAATTATTTTTATGTAGATAATGATTAATATATAAGAATGAAGATTTTATATTTAAAAAAAAGAATTTAAATAATTTTATTTAGTTAATTCAGCTAGCTA
>KZ651147.1:453905-467343 GCA_001010745.2 Gerris buenoi | reverse complement strand
TATATATATTTATAGAAATCAACCCGCACTCCGCGCGGGGCTCACTTGACAAGTTACCTTATCAATTTAATTATTATATTATAACTATGTACTTTTTTTGTTTAATTTATTCTTGTCTGTTTTTTTTTTATATATAATTTACGTTTAATTTCTGATTTCTGTGATACTAGAAATATGTTTATTGATGTTTTTATTTAAGTTATTGATATAAGTTTATTATTTATTTATTTTATTTTTTTAAAAAATGCTACGAATCTTTCATTTTAACCTGATTGGAAAACTACATCTGCAAATTTTCTTCATACTTACTTTATCAGCATATTTACTTCAGAATCCTGAAGATGTCCTTCTGGGGAAGAAATGTACTCAATCTTATGAAATAGTCGTCTACTCTTTTCTCACCCCCGTTATGACCCAAAACTTATTAGCATAAGCAACATGCGCTCACCTCTGAAAAAAAATTAATCTATTTCTTTTAGCCAGTTTTGCGACTGTAAATTTGGACTGGTGGCGACCGACACAAATACAAACATAGATGCATACATACACGAAAAAAGTTAAGGCCGGATTTAAGAAATCAAATGAGGCCAAATGGCTACTAAGGTGTACATTTAATAAAAAAAAACCGACTATTTCATTAATAGAAACGTTTCGACCCTTATTTGAAGGTCAATATTAATATTACACCCCAATCAATATAACCTGGTCAAGTCAGATAAAATAAAATTTCATTAATAGAAACGTTTCGACCCTTATTTGAAGGTCAATGTTAATATTACACCCCAATCAATATAACCTGGTCAAGCCAGCTAAATCTGATGATCACAAATTTATAAATATAATTTTTTCCCCCTTTAACATTCATATGCTTTATTCATTATATTGTTTTATTTTGTAGATGAAGAAATAAAGAAAATATCTAATTTTTTTTTTTTTTTTATTAATCTGTTTTTTCAGTGTTTGCTCTTAGAACTATGTTGTTATAAAAGAAACAAAAAATATTATGTCAAAGGAAATAAAGAGGTAATCCTGATGAAATATTTAAAAAGTATATACACATTAAGTTTCTTTCCAAGAAACATTTATTTTAAAGTCCGCCCCCTTAAAAATAAAAGGTGGGAGACTAGGATTAAAATGAGGCAATTACTTGCCCACAACGTTAAGAGCTTGGAAAGAAGCAATTTTTTAAAGAGGGCTATATTTTAGTTGCTTGCTCCTTTCTTCCTTGAGGTGTTTTATTGCAGTTATTTTAAACGAGACTGGAAAATAGAGCCCTTTTTTAGGAATTTACCGGGCATCCCTTTTTCTTGTTTAAAAATTCTTTATGCTTAGTTGTAAAGAGGAAAGCATTTTAAGACTTCTTAAATGTACAGTAAAATCTCTCTTGTCCAGACCTCACTAGCCCGGACATCCGGTATAATTCGGATGGACCTCAATAATTTTCTAATAATTTACAATCAATAAACTGAATGTTTATCGATATGATTATATATAAGTTTTTGACCTAAGTTGAGTTAAATAGAAATTTGTATTATAAGCATATATTTTTAACAGTTTTGCAAACATTTTTAAACTAATTCTGTTTAACTTGACTTTTAGTGATCGAGACAGTGCCCAGTCCCATCAAATCCGGTTTAGCGAGTCTATACTGTATAAATGTAGTACTGTGTTCATGTAATAAAAAAATAGTCTTAACGAACTCTAACTTTTTTCCAATATGGCGGTTACAAATCCACTTAAGGACCATTTGCAGAAAAATCACTTCACTTTATTTGTGACCTGAGCCTCGTGATGCTAAAAATTACAATTTTTTTTATAGCATATTTTTTCTTCTTCTTTTTGTCTTTTTTACTTATACATAGATTGAATGACACATGACACCCTAACCCAGCGTATTTAAGCCCTCTGGCAGGACTTCGACCCTCCGTGAGCTGAAAGGCCATGGAATTACTACATCCAATTATTGATATAAGCGGTACGACCGCGGCGTCTTCGTTTGTTGATATGACGCCTCTTGGTAACTAATGCTCTTACGAGATGGGAGAATAGTAGTGGAGAGATATGGGCCTGAAAATAAAAATATTCCGTCCTTAGAGTGCTTTGATAAACAAAATCATAAGAGTACCGCAGGCCTTGTGGCCATTCACTGTCAAGTGGGGTGTAAGATTCGGCAGAGTACAGTCCCTGTATTAACCTGACAGCACGAGGCTTTGAGTGCTTCTGAAAAAGGGACTATCCACTTGAAAAATCTCTTTATTCTGGACTAATCTTCCTTTTGACTTGTCTATATAGTAGGATGTTTTTCGTACCTTTTTTCTTTACTATTACCCAAAATAAATTAAATATTAATAACTCAAACATTATATAATGTGTCACGTTTTTGCGAAACGAGTAGATTTTTCTATCTTTTATATTTTTTTTTATGTCTTCGACTTAAACAATTCCTATATAAAAATCTGTTTTCGACATCAGGGATCATTTTTGGTCCCATGTCTGTCTTTTGGTTGGTCTGTTGTACAACATTTTTGCGAACCTTATGAGCATGTTATATGAGGAACTAATGGTTGACTCTACTGACGTCTTAAGTTACATGCTTACGTTTACATGCTTAAGTTACATGACAGTGATATACATGCTTCTTTCTTTGGCCTGATGCAGCTTTTAATAAGATAAGATGATAAGAACGACTCTACCCGAACATATTTTTTTTTATATATGTATATAATTGTTTTTCTAGGTTAAATTGATTTGTTAATTTATTTAATTATATTCTTATAACAAATATCAATGATGTAGTCTTTACTATTTTACATAATGAATATCAGGCTCTTTTGATATTTATGTAATAATAATGCGCCCATTGTAATAAATTCGTTTCTGGATGATTTAAAGAAATGTAGCCTGAAAACTCACATAGTTAGTTCATGCTTAAATTAAACTAAAGACAAATTATATTTAGAAGCGGGGAAATGATATATTTAAATAAAATTCTCAAATTGATCTTAAACTAACAAAAATAAAGATTTTGTTCGCAGTTGTAATGCGTCTTTTAATAAGAATATTTACCGGGTTATTATATGAAGAAAGACAACCGTCTATTGTAAGTTTTGCCAAAAACACCCTCCAAAGTAAGAGTCTGTGCAGATGGGAAGATTCGTAGCTACGCGGCACGCTAGACAACCTGTCTCCCCACTCCCCACCCTCCCCGCAGTTCCCAGTTTAGCAACCATGTGTTTTATAGCCTTGCCGACAGAGAGCGCTGCCCTGGGCTCTCGTCCCTGTTGTGTTTATGTTCGTTTTGAGTTTTATAGGTTTTTAGTGTTTGCCAATTTTTTTCTTTCTTTTTTTATTTTCTTCTTTTTCTTTTTTTCTTTTCTTCTTTTTCTTTTTTTTTAGACTGTGAGGGATCTGGTTTATTTAATTTGCTTTTTAACTTATAAGATCTTGGCCAACCCAATGTAGTTTATTATAGCAATCTACACCTTATGCTTGTGTTTTTTCTCCATTATTTTCTATTTTTGTTTATTGTTAATTTATTTATGTTCTTTGTATTCTTGTTAAACTTTTTTTAAAATTATTTATTGTTCCTATTTTGTTCTACATACGACTGTAACAGTAATGCTTTGTTAATTGTCCGATCTTTTGTACAGTAGAGTTTTAACTAATTCTACAACCAATAAGAATCCCACGTGTTATTGATATCATCAATTCTAATTATAATATTAGTTTTGTGGTAACTCTAGAAGTTCTGAACGAAGTTCTCTCTCAATGCTTTAAATACGTGTATGTTAAATTATATGTATATCTAATCCCTAAATCTACTAGGTAAATTTAATTAATCCTGATTAAAACGTTATTATTGGTCTAAAAGGTAGTTTTATGGAAACTAATATTATGGAGTTTTAATGGGATGTAAAACCCGATTTATTATAATAAAGATATTTGATTTTTTTTTTTTTTTTTTTTTTTTTAGATCACTGACGATCTATCTGGTTTCCCTACCGAAATTTTTTAATATAATTTTTTTTTGTTTTACAAACTTTATCTTTTAGTTCCAAAACTAAAATCTTAGGAATTTTATTAATGGTCCTTTGGAAATAATAGAATTTTACCCGTCTTGTTCTTTAAATATGAAACCCGAGGTTATTGATTCAATCCTCAGTATAATATAAACACTTGAAGAAGCTTCATTTTAAAAACCGTGAAATACATGTGATTTCTGAGCAATATTTTTAATAAAGAAGAAGAGAGAAAGACATTTTATCTTTCTTCACAATTTAATATGAGCGTTTTCCTTTTTTAGAGGGGAATTCGTTGTCTTACACGGTACAATAGCTAGAATATTACCTTGGCTTGGTAATAATCAATGGTAATAATCTTGGTAATCGTTATCAGATTATTACTATAATTTAATAACCTCTTCAACAAGTTACTTGTAGCTAAAACTATTTTTCTTGAGTATCTTATTATGAAAAAGCTTTTAAAAACCTGAGTAGCCCTTGAAAGTAGAGTGATCCTGCCTGCTCCCTTTATCTTTTCATTTTCAAGATATAAATTGTTAAAGTAAGATTTACTCCGAACCACTTAACTCAATAATTAAAGTCTATTCTTATATAGTCCATTACAAAAGCTTAAAAATCCAGTTTTGATTAATTGAAATCCAGTTAGTCAAAGTAAAAAAACACTTTAACTTCTGAATATTATTCTTTTTATATGTTTTTCCACTTATAATATTAAATTATTTGTTTTCTTACATGGTACAACAACTAGAATATTACATCATTTATCATCTTACTTGTTACTAAAGCTAAAATATGATCGGTCTATTATTCAAAGCAAACTTGCTTAAAATCATTATGAGCTATGGCTTTTAAAAATCGTTGAAATATAATATCTACGTTACTTTTTAAATATTAATACGCTGGTTAAGTTCATTTAGCTAGAGTAATCGTCTAAGCGTTAGCCTTCAAGGTTTACTTTAATATTTTTGCGAAGTCAAACCTTTGTATTGAAAATCTTTTTATTGAATCTCAAATATTTGTATTGAAATTAATAATTAATTAATTGTTAACCATAAATATTGATAAAATATTTTTAAGATCGGTCTGAGTTGTCCCTTATCATTCCTGGTCTGTTCTCTTCACTTATAAATACATAATTTAAATTTAATACATTTGTTGTAACATTTATCTGTTAGTTTGAATTAATTAAATTGGGCGTTTGTTCTTTTCAAAATTGGAATTTTATTTGTACACGTGTCAGTTAATTAAGAAAATGTTAATCTGAAGATCAAAGTACATAGTGCTAACAGAATGAATACTTCAAATTCAATTAACCATTAGTCATATTTGAATAGCATTGAAATTGTTTTAATATTAATTCGAGAGCATCATTTGTTCCAAAATAGAAGCAATAATCTGCTTATTGCAATCTCTGAGATCCATTAAGAGAATTTAAATCAATAAAGGACAACAAGAACCTAATATTAAATTTAGGATTTTCTAATTATTTCCAGTCGAAATTAATACATTGCTTAGTAATCTCTATTTACTCTGCCTGAATAAATACCAATCTGTTACAAAGTCTTTATTGGAATGTTCATTTTACCTCCTACATTTTATCCTTTGTTGGATTGGAACAGTCGAGTCAAGGATTTATTAACATTTTACTGCTGTTTCATTTATTTGAATTTTCCTTTTGTGCGTATTCATTGAAGTTTTTCGTTTTTAAAAATTCCCAATGTAATCATAAATGATATGCATTTTTTTTTCTACAAAATTAATTCTTGCTTTATATTGCTTAACAATTAATAAATGTAGCAAGGATATTGCACAATGGGAACGACAATAAAAACAGTCTGTCAATTATTGTGGCACATAACTTCCTCGTGTCCTATTGCGTATACTTTAATGATGTTATGTGCTGATTACAACCCATTACTGTCTCATTTATTTAATCTCTCCCCACTCCTTTTATATCATTTGGCAAAACTTAATGATGCAGACGGTTGAAGTTAATATGGGACTATCTACGTAAATGCAACAAACCAACAGAGTTTCCAAGATGTAGGTGTTAATAAATAAAAGATTGCAATTTGTATGGCAAATAGTTTCGAATCCTATAGCGTACTTACATGATGTTACGCTTTTGAAACAAATTATCGTTTAATTTATTTAATTTAACAGTTGGTAAGTATAAAGATGTTGGAAAGAAGAGCAGAGAGACTGATACACAAATCTTATACATGGAATCCTGTTTCTTTAAAAAAAAATAGGAGGGAGATCGAAGTGACAGAAGTTTATCTAATTGACAAGGAAGGAGGAGGGGGTACAACAGCGTAAATCCTGTCTGATATCTAACTCGAATGTCTGTTATCAATGAAGTTAATGCTTGATTTCACTTATTGTTCACATTTTGACGAAGAAGACGCTTAAGGATAACAATCTTCTCTGAAAATAATCCGTCTTATTCTCTTCGTTCGTGACCGTAAATGTTATAAGATTGGCATTTTTTAAAATTAAAATAAAGGAGTTGATAAAATAGCTTAAATGTTGTTCCATACGTACGTGGAAAAATATTGTTTATCTCCAGTAGGGTAAAAAAGTTATGATTTTGAATTAGTTTAGAGGGACTAAAGCAGGTCTTTTCATCCCTGAATCAAAAAGTAGGGAGAAAAAGTAAAAAGTAGGGCGAAAAAGTAAAGATTGCAACTTAATTATTTTATAAATAGTAGAAAATGAATGGTTAATGTAATGAAGATGTTGAAATCAGGTTGGCGTCACTGCTTTTACGACCATATTTATCTATGTTTATAACCTGCATCTAAGTAACCTTCTATTTGAGTTTAATTCCAATTCTTATTTGTTTTTAATACTGAATCTCTTATATCTGCTATTTGTTATTTATTAAAATAATAAATAAAAACTGTGCATTGAACGAAAATATGTATTAACTTCCTACAGGAGATAAAATATTGTATGTACCTCGTGAGTAAAGTGCCATTATTCCCTTCGCGATAATTATCTCCCTGGGCTTCGCCTCGGGAGCTAATTAGCGTTATCCCTTGGCTACGCCTCGGGAATTAAAAAGTCTAATTCCCTCGGCTTCGCCTCGGGATTTGGGGACATGATTCCTTCGGCTTCGCCTCAAGAATCAACTTTTTCGCTCAGGGAATAATGGCTTACTTTACTCCCTAGGTGCATAAATAACTATTTATTGGACTACTATATGTTGGCAAATGTTCACGCATGATCGTTTGGTGTAGAATTTACCGCCTTCAAATACTCGAAGTCAACTTCTAACGAGAAACTGCCTACAACTGCGTTTATAATTCAAGAACTATTGGTTTTTACTTCTTACTTCTTTAAAGCTTGTTGATTTATTTTATTATCGTGTTCTGCCGCTTATACATTATACATGTAAATTATTTTTCAATAAACAATGCGAACATCTCATCCACTCATGCTGTAAATACCCCCAATACCGAATGTTCTTATATGCACAGCGCTTATGAGCAGCCAGGGTAAAAGGTGTTATCTGTTTTAGTCAAATCCATATTATCTGTTTCTTAATGGTATAATTATTTTAAGTCACATTTTAGTTTTTTCTGCTTGCTAAAAACAGAAAATAATGCTCTCTTTCTTCAAAATATGCACAATTTTTTACTTTTATTATCTTTTTATATACTTATCAAAAATTTACAATACTCGCCACAATTATCTGCTAGTGTAATCCTGTGCATACTACAGTCATTTTTTTTGATAAGATATTATAATTTACTTATATATTTTCATAAAAAAAATGTCTCGTCTCGGAGAATTGAACTAAAATAAATTTATCACCTCTCTGAGCTTTCTAAAGTTCATCCTAGGAGTTCATCTTATTTATTTTTACATAATAAATGTCAAAACGTTATAAATATACTTGACCTAGTAAATGAAGCACTACTATTTTACACCTGTTCTCGTATATTTAATATTTTCGCATAATCCTGATGTATAATTAAAATTGTATAAATACAGGAAGTTATTAATTGTTGGGAAGGTTCTACGATGGCTTCTATATATATATATATACTAACATTTCATAGGTTTAAACTAAGAAACTATCGGAACTATTAAACTCGGAAACTAATTAATAAGCGAGCTAGTGTGATATCGATTGAAAATTCGTGTGGAATATATGTTATTAATTTTCAATGACCTAAATATTAATTTATACACTTTATATTTTTTGGAAAAAGTATTTTTACCTCCCTACCATTTTTCGGATGGATAAAATCTTTTAAGCTTCATCAAAATCCTTAAAAATAAGTATCAAAGATTATATTTGGTTTGTACTTTCTCATACAAAGATTGTATATTGTGATAGCGCGTAAATTCAATTTTGAAATGTTGATGGATTTACACGTTTTGAGGTCCCAACAACAAAAAAAGTTGTTTTACAAAATGTATGTCTATCCTGGAGAGGCGTGGAGTATAAATTATTGGGCGGGAGTTGGGGAAACCTATCCCCAACAACTAAAAAAAAAAAAAAAAAAAAAAAGGTTCCGACGATTTTGATTAAAAATTTCTACTATTGAAATAAAAATTGGATTGATATAACCCGTTTTCCCGGGAAAAATCTAATTTCTGATGTATTGATGAAAATAAATCTGATTTTGATGCAAATCGAAAACAAAAAGTAAACAAACACCTGTTGAATTAAAGCCTTTAAGATACAAATCGAAATAAATTTATCCAAATGTTGTTCTTGAACTAATATACCACTTGAAAAAAGAAGGCAGAGGTAACGGAAAACCAACATATGTTAACCAAACCTCTTGAAGCCTGACATTGAGTCAGGTACATGACCCTAGAACCTTTACATAGCTAGATATGACCCCTACACATTCAAACTCCCCCAAATGAACTGCTTCATTTCTTTCTTTACACTCTAAGATGAAGACCTTCTACCTTCTTAACCTACCATAAGTAAGTTTCCCACGGGAGTCCACCGGGTGTAGAGACGCTAATAATAATACATGAGCACCGGATTTCGTCTAATGAACTCCCTAAGTATATTGAACACTGGTGATAATTAAGATTTTTCTTTGACATTTGTTAATGATTACTTATTGCTAATAATACTTTGGGCGCCGCTGATCATCTAACTCTTAAAATTTCAGCTAGGTTTCAACGTAAAAACTATACACAAAACCTTTTCGTATTTTTATACCGTTGCGTCGATCGTCACTCTTATAATAAATCTTTTGTTTTGCTTCCGAGCTTACCTAAGGTAACGGAAGCTATACGTGATCGTTCTGAAAACCAAACAATTTTAGGTCTCCGATTTAAAAAAAATCCAAGTCATAAATCTGTTTCATACGTCAGGGAACATTTTTGGTTTTTGATTCTGTCGGTCGGTCTGTCGTTCAATTTTTGCGAACCAACATATCTTAAAACTACACGTCCAATTTTTAAGAAATTCAGGTGGTAGGTCATAATTAGCCCCATATAAGTTTCAACCTTCTGCGTCTATTTGTTTCTCTTCCACATGCGCACAAACATACATTTATTTACACCTATAGCTTCAAAAGTACTCATCTGAGTTAAATGAAACTTTTATAGTTTATAGAAAGTAACCCGAAGATAACCCCAGATTAATTTGAACCGTCTACGCTCTTTAACGTTTGCTAAATTGATACTTTAATTCGTGTGAAAAATCAAAACAATTTTGACAGATGGATCTGATCATTTGTTTGAAACTCGAATATCTCCATGGGAATTGTATCGACATTATACAGGTATTTTAACCTTGGTCCAGTTAGATCGTGGTACCTCGTAATGCTGGAACCAGGATTGTGTGGTTCCTCTTCGATATTACGACAGTGGACCTTATTTTCTTTGGCATCAAGAGTGAGAATGTCACGTGCTGTTTCAAGGTTATTCGTTGGACACTTTGCCTGAGAAGAAGAGGAATGAAACCTGGCAAGTTGTCATTTTGGTCAGCCATATCCAACTGACAGTCCAAAAAGAATGTCTGGCCTCCAGACTTTGAGAGAATTTTTTTCCCTCACTTTGTGATTTTTTTCTTAAATTTAAAACTTTGACTTGATTTATATGAGACCTTTTTTTTTGCTAGTCTTATCACGTCTTTTCGTATCTTGTACGAATAAAGTAGACATAACGTAAGATTTACTGTTAAGGAAATCCTCGAAGGTACTTCACACGAACGAATTTCAAGTCATTTTAGTTTATTTCCCAAAGAGATGAGCCAAGTTTCACGTCAATAATCGTATCCCCGCATTAATAAGCCATCCGCCACTTCAAACTAAAAGTAATCGAATTAATTATTTTAAGTTGATTAATTATATTTTTTCTTATTCACTAAAATTTAACACTGTCATTTATTTGCATTTTAAGAAAATTTGTTTTTTCTTTTTTCGTTACGTGGACTTAAAAAATCTTTTCATTACTCCTGGGAGTAAAGAAATTTTTTTTACTTAATCAGCTTATTTACCGTCACCTTGAAATCAGCGCAAATTCTCCGGCTCCGTTCGGTTTAACTACAGGAACAACTGGTGTACCCCAATCACTACACTCTACTTTTGATATTATTCCGTCTTTCTCTAGACGGTTGAGTTCCGCTTCTATTTTACTTTTTAGTGCGAACGGTACTGCCCGGGCCTTGTGGAAGATCGGTCTTGCGTTGTCTGCTAGCTGGTATTTTGCTTTAAAATTTGGAATAACGCCAATATTATTTTGAAATATATCTTTAAAGTTGTTTAATAGTTCATCTGGTTGCTTTGGCTGTGTTTCTTTAATTTGTAATAATTTCAAATCTCCAATGTTAAACTTAATTTCCTTTAACCAGTCCCTTCCGAAAATAGGATCTACAGCTTTATCAATAATTATTAGTTTTCCGTGAAATTCTACTCCGTTCGCGACACACTTGACAAATACTATTCCTTTGGGTTTAATAATTTCACCTGTGTAGGTACTCAGTTCANCTACCTCGGAAAAAATAGCATATGCTACACGACTGTAAAGTGTTTTTTCTTTACCTTGGCAAAATTTTTCCTGCCTCGCTTCGCTCGACAGTAAATGTAATTGCCGCGGTAAAGAAAAAACTCACTTCACAGCCTAGTAACATAATATACTATTATTACACGAATAAAATTATTCCTCACTCTTTAAAAACATTTATACATTTTTCTTGCATAAATTGAAAATTGAAATTTTTCTTCTATAAACTGAAATTTTTCTTCTGAAGATTGAAAGACTTACATTTTTCTTCTATAAATTTCTGTAAAATATAAATAAACACATTTTTATCTCTCTTAATATTCCTCAGAATTTAGATTTTTATTGTTTTCCATCCCTCATGTATTTTATAAAAATTTCTCTCTTCGAAGTAAAATCCATTAAAAATAATAATAATAAAATGAACTTTTTAAAGAAATATAAGAAATATTAAACTAAAAACTTTTAATATGAAGGTTTAATACCAAAACATAAATGGCGTTTCATTTTGTTTTTAAATATATATTTGTTAAAAGAAAAAAGAGGCTTAATAAAAAACATCGAAAAATATCTTTTAGTTCATTTTTATAAAAATATATTTTTAAAAATTCAGAGCAGTCAAGCTAAATTTCATTTATGAACTCACATTCTGCAGCTCTATGGGAGCTACTGCCACAACGATAGCATTTACCTCGCAGTCCTTCAAAATTTGCTCGAAGTTTATCATTTTGTAAGATAGCGCGTGTCTTAGCAACACCCTGTCTACTTTCTTAAACTACTTAGGTTTCTTAAAATTGTTCCTTACTTGATGCACTTGTACTTCTCTTGCGTTGTCTGTAGAAATTAGGTTGCTGTCATTCATAGCCTGCTCAACAGAACAAGCAAGCTGTAATAGTTCCTTGAAAGTCATGTTCTTACGTTCCTGTAGAACTCTTTGCCGTATCTCAATATCTCGTATCCCTCTCACGAATTGAATTTTTAACAGCAGTTCGGTAACAGGTTTTTTACAATCGCAATAAAATTGACAGTCAACCGTTAGCTTTTTTAACTCCGCTGCATATTCTATCACGGTTTCATTTTCATGTTGTGTTCTATTTATGAATTTATTTTGACAGGCCCACACGCTTGGCTGAGGATCGAGATATTCTTTCATCATATCTATTAAGTCTTGATAGTTTTTCTCAGCAGGGTTATCTGGAGCGCATAGTTCATAAATGGTTTGATGTAGTATAGGTGGTAGGGAATGTAAAAATGTATGTATTTTAATTTTAGGGTTTTGCACTTCTCGTAAAATCATAAAGTTTTGTGAATGATTCTTCTTCATTATATGGATTAAAAATTAAATTTGTATTTACTGTTCCGGGATTAGATTTAGTTTTGTTCGACTCTGTAATAGATACCGATAGATCTTGCTGTTCTTTTCTTTCTAATTTTAACTGTTCAACAATACTCATCATAGCGTAATATTTATTTTCTATGTCTTCTACGTATGTCATTTCACTTTCGACCTGGCTGACATCTTCCAAAGACTGCTCTATTTGATCCTGTACTCTTAGGACCCGTGTCCAACAGTCTTCTAATGTTTTTACTCTCGCTGTCACATCATTTAATTTTATATTTTGATTAGAATTAAAATAATTGTACAATCTTGTAATTTTACCTTTTAAAGATGCTCGCATCTTCTTCCATTGTTCCATCTGCTCCTCGAGGATCTCCTTATCCTGAGTTACATTGGTGTTTTCACTCGTCGCCATTGATATATTAATTGTACACAGTTATTAAGTTTGAGAATTAGAATATAATTATACATATTAACACATAGTTAAGGTAAAAGTAAACAAGTAAACATCTCTCTGACATCTGAAATCTTATGACAGTCATTTATTTGCATTTTAAGAAAATTTGTTTTTTCCGTGGTAAGCTGTGAAATAGTAACTTTAGAGCCTAGAAAACAAAGCTAAAATCAATTTTTTCGTTACGTGGACTTCTTATCATTAAAAATCTTATCATTACTCCTGGGAGTAAAGAAAACATTTTTTACGTCCTAGGACGCAAACATTTTTTATTGTACTACAAGAACTTGTCAAAACTTCCGTAGGAGCGCTAATTTCTTACTAATGTGGCTCTTAGTACGATTGAATTCCGCTAGATGTCAATGCGTTTTATTTATCTTTTCTTATAGTGTAACCTCTTTTTAAGGTTTCTTTTTTTTAATCTTAAGTTTAAACTAATATTTGTTATTATTATATTGATTATTGATTAATATTTAATGTTTTTTATTGTCTGCTACCTCGGAAAAAATAGCATATGCTACACGACTGTGAAGTGTTTTTTCTTTACCTTGGCAATATTTCCTGTCTCGCTTCGCTCGACAGTAAATGTAATTGCCGCGGTAAAGAAAAAACTCACTTCACAGCCTAGTAACATAATATACT
>KZ651147.1:420626-435480 GCA_001010745.2 Gerris buenoi | reverse complement strand
TGTTGTAGAGTGGATCTAGTTGGTAGACATATATATATATATATATATATATATATATATAATAAGTTTGATTATTTTATGAAATAATATTACTGTACGATACTTAAATAAATAGTCCGCCTATTAGTGTGTCGCACATAGCTACCTCGAGCCCTATTTCGTTTTGAAGTTTTACATTAATAGAAGTATCAATTTAGCAAAATTTAAAGAGCACAGATGGTTGGAATTAAACTAGGGCTTTTTGCGGATTTGTTTCTACAAACTGTCCAAATTTCATTAAAATTCGGTTGAGTTGGTACTTCTAAAGATAATAGGTTTAAATAAATGAATGTTTGTGCGCATGTGTAAAGAATTAAGTTGGCGCAGAAGGTTAAACCATGCATGGGCCCAATACTGGGGCTAATTATGACCTACCATCTAATTTTAATTAAAATCAGACGAAACATTATTAAGATATGTTGATTAAGAAATTGTTCCTTTATGCCTGAAAAGGATTTATGACTTCGAAATTTTTGAAATCGGAGACATTTAACATTTTTTGTTCTTTAGGACGATCACTTAGCTTCCGCTACCTTAGGGAAGCAATAACCAATAATCTTTTATATAATCGAGTAGTGTCCCGACGATGACAACTCACCTCTAAATGATTTATAACGTTAAAAATTGATGCGCCATAAGCTGGGCTCGAACCCGGGGCTCCTGGGTGCAAGCCAGTTACTTAACCAATTGCGCCATACCTATATAACGAACATTGGAGCACAAGACTTCCTATTTAAATGTTTTAATTTTAATTATAACTGCATAAAACTTACTATTTAAACAGTAAATATCTCTTTAAATATCTATTTTAATTATAACTAATTATAACTAATTATCTCTCAGCTCTTTTTCTCAACCATATTTATTATTCTGCCCGTTACCGCGGGCCTAACGGCTAGTAATAGATAAAAGAAAAGAAAAATAAAAATGAGAAATAGCTCCAGAAAACTCATTTTCTGACTGAAAAATTTTTTTCATGTTAGTATTTCATTTTAGCAGTATTCTTATCTGTGGACGAACATTCTTCATAGAGAAACCAATCATTTATCCTCCCCATTCCCTGTATTTGCGCGCCATTACCTAAGAATCAAATTTTGTCCGGGAAAAGTATTTATATGAGATAGATTATCACTGAAGAACCTCAGGCTCCCTGGGCAAAAGCTCTGATGAATTAAAAGAATCTATATACATATTAAAAAAAAAAAAAAAAAAAGTACTTTTATTCTAAACAAATTCTCTCTTCTGAGTTTGTAATTCTTTACAAGTCCACAATACCTTTCTACAAGTATTTATATGCTTTCAAAAGTTATAAATACTTTTGATTAAATACTTAGATTATATAACATTTTTTCTTTACAAACTTGACGAAGGCCCAAAATTAAAGCAAAACTAAATTTCTTAATATTGCCTTTGGATATGATATTTCAGAATGAATATGTCATATTCCATTGACATTGGTTCAGTAGTTTGTACTCCTCTATAACTGCTCAATCTCTAAACTTTTCTACAGAATTGTATTGTTAAATAATATATTATGGATATTAAATAAAACACCACTGTAGTAGATTCTCAGCCAAATATTTGATAAAACACACTATTTCAGATTCAGGGGATCACATCTTATAGTCTTATATCGTATGTCCATGAAAATTAAAAACTTATTTGCGTACTTAATACTTTCTTTTTACAAGATAATATCGATAAAATAAATTAAAATTAAATTCGGAGTAAATATATTGAGTGTATATGACAATATTTTCACCGCTAGATTTTATTATAAAATTATCAAATATCAATTAATTTTAAAGCTTTTGAGAGGCAGGCTCAATATTCTAAAGAAGTGGAGGGAGGAGGGTAGGGGAGAGAGGAGTATATGCGTTGAATTTTGAATTTCACACTCCCTCTTACCCTTGTTATCTCTTAAGAGAGAGGTGGAGAGAGTGGGAGTTAAATTTGTTCATAAATCAATATGGACATGCGCGGCTCCAACTGAAGACAACCCGGCCAAGCCTATGAACGCCCACTTTGCAACCACCTGTACACGTTTTTTATTGCTATACAGATAGGTATTATAAGACGTGAGAACATGCCCTTTTATTGCGAAATCCAATAAAATAAATACTTGGTATCAAAAGGACTTTAAATTTTATGTTTTTCAGAAGTTATGAAATCATCCTAAAAACGAACATTTTAATGTTGAGAACAAATTTAAAAATTCCAAGAGAAAGATCTCTCTCTTTCATCAGGGAACATTGTTTGTCCCTTGTCTATCTATAGTTCTGTACACAATTTTTGTGAACCACTATAATATCTTAAAAACTACCTTCCGATTTTGAAGTATTGGTGGTTGGTCTTAATTAGTCGATTGTTGGTCTCATATAAGTTTCAACCTTCTGCGCCTCTGGTTTATCTTTCAAATGTGCACTAACTTTTTTCATCACCAATATTTAAAAATTTATATTGTAGTACGCAAAAATGTTGAAGGTCAGATACAAGACCAAAATGTTTCCTGGTGTTTGAAACAGATTTTAATATGTTTAAAATCAGGAATTTGCGTTTTTCTGGACGAAAATAGTCATAATACTTTTTTAGTGAGCTCAGAAGAAAAATTAAAATTATACGACAAAGTATATGATAAACTAAAAACCATTATTCTATTGATTGTCTTTGTTTAATTGTGCTCATTATCTTCTTCCTTGAGACCTTAAGAATTGTATGGTTTATAACATATGGGCGTTAAAAAAAAACTCCACTGTCGGAGTATGTGGTGCCGGATGGCGCCTATATTCGAGCTTGACATCATACCTTAAAAACGACGGATCTTAACTGACTCGTGTCTCCCTTTTAGAGAACTTATAGTTTACCGACAGTAAAGGCGTTCTAGATTTGTACCTGACGTTACTGCTATTACTCCATTCTTTACGACTCAAGTAACAATTTGTAATCATTAGTTATACCTGTCTCGCAATCCTTTTCAAGAATAGAGGTCCGTTTGATTAATTATACGTCAGGACTGTTGTCAGTATAAAATCCAGGAGCGTCCTTTACTCTCTTGTTACCCTGCTTCAGAATTCAACCATGTAAAACTCTGAGGAATAATGAATAAGGTGGATTTTCAGTGGCTTTGTGACATCTTCCAATCTCTCGTGTAATTTATTAGTCTTATTTATCCTACCCTCTACAAAAGAACAAAGCTATATAACAATAAGACTCGTGTCGGCGTTGTAAAGACAAAAATTGGTAATATTACTCAGAATCTAGTGGGAAATAATATCATTTCTATCCATTGTTTAATTATAGTCTTATTATCAAACATGTAATGTTGTTGAAACTAAAATTATAAAATAGCATTAGTAATTATATGTGGAAGGGAGGAATTACGGATAAAAAAACAAACTGCTGCAGGGAGTTGAATCACAGACCCTTAGGAATGGTTATCATTAAAGTGTACAAAATAGGACGGGAAAAAGCCATGTTCTACACTAATTGGCAGAATATCTTTTCACAGACAAGCATTATGATTATGCTCGCTCTAATGAAAGAGCCACGTGATGTCTTGTCATATTATAGTTATCGATAACTGTTAAAGTTTTGTCACTGTATCATCTAACTAACTTATAAAGATTATGCGTTTTTGCTATTAAAAATTCGCCCGTTGTTGAGAGACGAATTCCCGATCACGCGATTTACCCTCTACAGCTTTACTGTTAGCCAGTGAAAGACAGGTTTGAGCCATGAAAATTGTTCATTATAGTAAAATATTCCAAAAAAAAAAAAAAATAAATAAAAAATACGTGCCTTCTCTTGTTTACGAATAAAATTAAATGTATGAAAATGATGTGCTCAATAGAAGTAAAAATAAATTGAAGGAAAAGAATCTATCCTTATACTAGAAGAGAAAACTGTGTAGAATTCTGCCTGGGAAAACTTGCGGTTTTTATCGATTTTTCCTATAACACAGAAGTTTAGTTCCCTCACGCTTTAGGTTAAAAAAAAAACATTAACCTGGGTAGTAAGACTGCGGTTTTATTCTACACTTTAACATAAATGTGTAAACCGCGTATTGATTTTAAATGTTAAAATAAATATCGTTCTACTGCTACATGTTTGAAATAAAAGGAATATAGCTCGTTATCATGTTTTTTGTTTAACCATGCAGTTTTATTGGCATAACATATTTAGTTTAATATGTGTTTTATTTTATTTCTATATTGTATAAAATCATAATCAATGCTTTGTTTAATACTGTATAGTTAGTTCAAACTTCAGGATTAACTGTATGAAAAATAACTGCATTAATGGTGTTTTTTTTTTTGGTGTATATTTATGTAAATAAATAAATAAATAAATATGTCTCATTTTATAAACTGACGGCTAATTCGGATTGTACGTGACCCAGAAATTTTTTCGAGTTAGACCTCTACCTGGTATATATACAGGAGGGTTGTTTTTCTTCAGAAAATGTGCGGAGCAGCTATTAAAAATTCAAGGATACACAGGATTTAATTTAATACGCAGGATTTTATCACCTAACCTCCAAGTGGGTCACGTACAATCCGAATTTACCTAAACTGACTATGACTATACATGAAACAAAAACTAGTGCACTCCTTAGATTGCCATCAATTCTTGGTCGACCTTTAGCAACTTTGTGAGAAAATATGGCGGTTAAATTTTACAAATATAAAATATCTTGTTAAAACTGTGGATGAAACTCTATTCTGGCAGTTCTATTTATTTCCTATCCATTATAACCTGGGTTTTTGGTTTTGTATAAATCAGTTATTCAGTACCTTTTAGTGCAAATCGTACATCAATACAAAAGCAATACTGCTTTTCCTCACTTCATGATAACTATATGGTCTTAAATGTATTCCTATAGAGCTAAAATAGCTCCTTTAAATATTTAGATGAGAGAAAGACAATGGTTTCGTAAGTTGATTTTATCTTATTTAAATTGTATTGTATTGTCTATTTGTTTATTCAAGGTGTTAATTCTTTAAAGTCTCATTAGAGTTTCATCGTGTTTTAATCCAAGAAAAGGTCGTTTTTTCTGTTCGATTAGCCTGTGGGAATTGAAACAATGTTTCTCCGATCCCAAAAAAAACAAAACAAAAAAAAAACCTAATTAAGTATTCAAAAATCTAAAAGTCGACAGACATTTACATGCTTTATTCGTGTTCTGTTGTAAGGTATTAAAGGAACAACTTCTTGTCGTCGAAGTTACTATAGATCCAAAAGGCATTGTTGTACTTGACACCTGCTTTAAGTCGTTTATTTCAGAAGGAATGAGTCTGATGAATGCTTAACTAAGTTCTTTTTTTCGGTATAACACATTCCTTTCTGTTGTTCTTGAACAACATGGATAGGGTTTCAAAAGGCGTAAAATAAAGTCGGGGAAGAAATCAGTATTCGGGTTAAGAATTCGTGTTTGATGCGTAGTTCGGTAAGGCTCTCCTAAAATTCATAAGGGTGTCGAACGGAATACCATCACGGTGTTTTTATTCTTTTTCTTTCTTGTCCGAGAATGATATTTCTTCTTATTGAATCGCCGACCATAAGTTGATAGGTACCGACTAGCAAACAAAAGCGTGACTATATGTAAAAACAAATTCCTATTAGTACGTTTTTGGCACTATCAACAATCAATAGTACCAGAAGCAAACTACTTGGCTCGGTATTGGTCAGCAGACCGCTATTCCATTTCGAGATGTGAAACGCTTTACTATTCTCCATCTATTAAAAATTGAATTCCATGAAATATTTTGTCATTTAGATATATGCTTGCTTATTTAATATTCAATAAGTGTTCGAACGATTAGTTACATTTCACTTTTAGAATACTAACCGGTTTAACTGTTAATGATAGATTATTTGTAACGGAGCATTTAATTGTATCTTATTATATATACATATATATTATATATATATATATAAATTGTTTAAAGAAAATATAAATGGTTTACGTGTAAAAGACAAAAAAAAAATTTCTTGATTTTCTTACAATTTTATAATATTTTTTTAATTAGATTCAAACCATTAAAGGGATAGATTAGAATAAAATTAGCGAGGTACCGTTTTTGATAAAAACAACATATAGTAACCAGCTAGTTACGTAAGATTTATTTATATCATCAATCATTAGGGTTATAAACTATAACAGACTATAATATATTTACAATATAAGTAGAGAAAAGATTAAAGTAGATCTGATCTAGGAACTAGATATTGCAACTAATTTTTAAAAGGGATGGGCTCAAATTGGGGTACAAAATGGAGATAAATAGCTTTTTAAATAACCCTCTAGTCTTGTCCCCTTTGTCATAATAGTTCAAAACCCTGATGATGTAAATTCAGTTTACGAAACTAGATAGTTAAACTGTGTTTTTTTTGTTTTTTTTATCCACATTATACCCCGCTAATTCCATTCCAATTTACTATTTCATTCCAAGTGTATTGAAATTCGGGAAATTTAATAAGTTTATTTATTGTTTCATAGATCATACACCATGGCAAATGATTGTTAAAGAAGATTACTTTTGAGTTACATTTAGATTAGGAACGAATGTATTATTATAAATGTAGGACAAAGGCAACAAAGGGCTATCAGTGTTGGATGCAACTTAAGGGTTAGGCGCTGTGCACACTGAAGAAACAAGTTTCATGAAACTAATTTCATAAAATCAGTTTCACGTTTCTTTGCACAAAGAGGAAACCCTTGTTCTGACAGTTTCATCATGATCTCAAACGAAGATGTATTAATTCAATGTATCACATTCAATTAATTAAACGCTTCTTAATGCACTCATTTTAAATAAGCAACAACCAAAACTAAAATGATAAGCAAACCAATAAACATGAAATCACGATCAACTTGGTTTCTACGAAACCTGACTTTTTGATTGCGTGATACATGACTTTTTGGTTGCGTAATTGCGTGAAACATGTTTCATGAAACCAAATAAAAATACAGTTACAAGAAACGCAGTGTGCTTATTTCTGTATGTTTTAAATTAAGTGTTTTCATGATACTAAAGTTTCATGTTTCATGAAACTGGTTTCTTCAGTGTGCACTGCGCCTAAAGTTATCATTTATGTGCTGGATAATGATTATAGAAAAACAGAAATGGTTTTTGTTGCTGATAGAATATAGAACTCAAATAAATTATATTAGTTATTAGAAAACAAAAAGACAGGTATAATTTTTTTAAAGCAATCCATTATATAATCGAGTAGTGTCCCGACGACGGCTGCGACTCACCTCTAAATGATTTATAACGTTAAAAATTGATGAGCCATAAGCTGGGATTGAACCAGTGACCTCCAGAATGTTAGCCGGACACGCTACCATTGCGCCATTCCAATGTAACGAATAACGGAGCATAAAACTTACTATTTAAACAGTAAATATCTATTTAAATATTTTAATTTTAATTATAACTGCATCAAACTTACTATTTAAACAGTAAATATCTCTTTAAATATTTTAATTTTAATTATAACTGCATAAAACTTACTATTTAAACAGTAAATATCTCTTTAAATATCTATTTTAATTATATCTAATCAGCTCTTTTTCTCAACCATATTTATTATTCTGCCCGTTACCACGGGATAACGGCTTGTCTTATATAAGAAGATAAGTAAAATTTGTGTCTCAATGCCAATGTTTATTCGCCAAACACTTTCGTGTTACTTCTTTAGCGCATTTTAGTTGACCGATGAAATTTAACACTTGTTATTCTTACCAAAGTTAAAGTTCGAACTACGTTCATCGGCTTGCTTAAGATATGTGCTACATAGTATGTTGCATATTTTAAAACAAAATTTATTTCTTCTATTTGGAATTAATTAGTAAAAGAATAAAAACAACATAGCGTTATGTTAGTGATCAAAGGTTATTTGTTCCCTGTACTTCACAGGTTAGGATTCTAATTAGTTGCCTTTGGATTATGTTGACCAAAGGGATTAGCACATGATACACAAGCTACATTGATGTTGATTGGCAGTGTATAAGCTTGATGCTCGTTTTACTATGTGGGTTTCATGTTCCAATTAACAGTTAATCCAGACTAAGGGTCATTCGACACTAATTAAACTGATTAAATTTCATGTAAAGAAATTCTCAAATACATTTATGAAGAGAATTATAACAAGATTTAGAATAATTCTCTTTCATATTAATCTTCAAAATAGTCAACAAATAATCGTACATTTGAAAGTATTTTAACTCCAAATGAAATAACTAAAATAATTTTCCAATATTTTAAAATTTTCTTATCACCTAATACTTATTATACAAAACTTGCAGGGAATTGCAATTTTACTTTATTTATATAAAGAGAGAAAGTATTATAAAATATCGATTTTGATGGGTTACAACACGCGAAATTTTTTTCTTTGTTTTATTTGTTACATGCAGTTTTTGCAGTAATTATTTTTGTTGAAAATCGACAAAAATTATGCCAGTTGAGCACTTTTTAAACTTATATTTTATAATGAATAATAATTAAATTAAATTAGATAATAATTGGATTTAAGTTCGGTATCACTACGTATGTGTATAAGAAAGTTGTGTTCGAGTTTAGTGGACTAATTTTTATTAAGTAATAATAATTACTATGATTTATAATAAATATTATTAGATAGTTTTGATTTATTAAGTATTTAATAAATACCAAGTGAGTTTTAAGATAAAACCTAAAAAAAATATATATATATATATATTTTTGCTACTGTTATTATTTTTACATATAAAGTGAAGTTTTCTTGCAGTTAAAACGCAATATATTCACACCTATTCTATTTATTCTCTATTTCTCAAAAGTTTTCCGTTAAACTCTTTAACCCCGAAAAAGGATGTAATAAAATGTATACTTAAAGTTTGTAGAATCTGTTTTAAATTTATTTATTTTTATTTTCTTCCTCCCACCCCTCAGTTCGATTTGAAACACATGGCTTCGTAGTATGTTTTTTTTTTCGTTGTAAAGTAAAATTTTTGATGAGATTTTCGACCAATAAAAATCTAACTTGAGTTAACCTTGTCTAGTAGAGTTGGGAAGAAGGTCTTTAAAACTGTTTTTATGGCTTAAAAAAGTCATTAAACTTCGAAGGTTCTAATCATCAACTAGAGGAGTTTAAAGAAGAAAAAAAAAATCTTATAGCTTTTTCTAATAATATGACTTTGGGGCTTGTTTAGTTGGAGTCATATACATCCTGAGTTAATAAGGTTTGAAACGCAAGTAATAAGGTTGGAAACAAGTAAGCTAACTTGTGAATGAAATCATCGCATTAACTCATTGTAATAAGGCTGTTACAGAGGTTTAAGTTCCTCCTAACAGGAATATCTTAAAGAGTTAATAAGGTTGTGTTTCTTAAAAGAGGTCATAAAGTAAACAAAGTTTATGGAGTATGACGCCCTCTGTTAAATTAAAACTGAATTATGGTCCGATCCTCGTCTCTTTTGACTCTAATGGAGACCTTTTGACTTTGTAATGAGCTCCAGTTTGGTTTGTCATTTTTGAAAATGTTGAAAGTTAAACATCTTTTCGTTAGTTTTCTCCTAAATCTAAAGGCGCTTCGGCGGCTGAAGACAGTTGGATTGGAGGAACAAGATAAAAAGTCGCTGTGAACAACGCTTTAACTAACAATCCACGTGACTAAAAACCAAATATCGTTTACAGATTGGAACTTATGTACCAAATTACTTCCTCAAGAATAATATATTCTTAAAAGAAGTTATATTCTTCCAGACGGTAACCTTTCTTTTATATTCTTTGGTTATACCTTTGAAAATAACCTTCTTTAAATGTTTGCAACGAAAACTAAGTTGTCTTTTATAAGAAATTCACCATCCTTATATTTTCTAAATACGTTTAATTTGATGTCTTCTTCGAGAAGATTACCTTCCATATATTCTGGAAGAACTGTTAACCTCGTCTAGATTGTCTGAGGTGCGCAGGTGCAGGTCCACCTTAATTTGGGCGTGCACAGAGACAAAATGCTATAGTGTCTCGGTTCTCCAATGTGGACGAGGCTTGTAAAAGCAAAAAATCAATAATGTATGTGATAGGATGCGAGGAAGCTATGTGCCACACAAATTGGTAGACTATTATATTAATACCTATTTCTATAAAAATACTTATCTGAATGTAAAGAAATGCAGATGGTTCGTCAAAAGTAGCCCACATATGATCCTATATCAAATTCACCAATTGATTGAATAAAACTAAATTTGACTACCCTGGGAATCGAAACAAGGTCATCATTTTCAAACAATTGGACACGAGGAAGCTATGTGCCTCACTAATTTAAAGTAATTAGCTATTTTTAACACATATCTCTTTTTGATTTATTTCAATCCACACTTGTGTCCTAAAGGGCCAAATGTATAGTATAAAAAAATGTATATGTATATCGTTAGAGATAATTAAGTATTACGTCGTCACTATGTCACATATATTATTTAGACAGTCTTGCTTCACTCATTATTTATTTTTAAACGAAAAAAACAAAAAATGCAATTAATTTTCATATTCACGTATTTTTGTCACTTTTCTTATCGCTTCGTTAAGCTTTATTTTATGAACATGGTCCACGTAGAGAAGTGAAATACATTTTTGTCACTTAATTTTATTTAAGTGATAAATAATATCACGAGACAGTGATAAGAATCTCATATTATGATTCTTAGGTATGAAATATTACATATATATTTATGACAAGGATGGTCTTTGTAACACTTATTTTTCTTCTTTTTTTTTTTCGTGGATTGTCATTAAAAATGATAAAATAATAATGATGTCGCGTGCCAGCTACCTATTTAATGGGTTGGGTCATTTGTTATCAGTGGTCTAAAATTTTCTTCCTCGTATAGTAGATGTTATCTTAAATTATCATATAAAAACCTCACGTGCTCTGGGTCATATTCATACCACCTTGTTTCCCCTTTTAGTTTAAAATTTGTGCAGTTATTTTATAAGTCTGGCTACGTTAAATATGTGGCAAAAAATTGCTGATTGCTGCTAAAACCAGAATTCTTCTCATCTATAGAATGGAACGTCAGGGCATTTAGCTACTTCACGAAAATATCGTTAAGTACATCCGTGCAGTGTAATTTTTTAAAACAATAAAATGTTGAAATCGTTACAATTTCTCATTTAGGTAATAACTCAAACAATATGTCAGTCACTTCCATGCTCGCTATATCTCCTGGACTACACGCTAAGTAATGATAATTGATAAGACGTACGTGATTAATTATTTGAAACAAAATGTCAAGTATGTAAAAGGTAAAAGTGTGTTATTTCTGACTATTTCCTCTACTGCTTGGAAAAACCAGTTTGTCTAATTGATTATGCATAAGGATTTTTCCAGATTTTTGATGTGCAAATTCTGAATTTCCTTTTGTTTTTAGGATTGTTAAGTTGAAAATTTAATATTTCTCCTTGAAAAACAACTATGTTATGGTTTTTGAGTTATATACAGCCTTTTCAATTATTGCATTGAAAACATTAAACACTGAAAACCGAGTAAGGGATGTAAGTTTCGCACCCATATCAAAATGGCAGGTTTTGTTTTTAGTTAATTCCTCTCCCTCCTCCCTCCACGCGCCACTCTAACTCCGCACAGCTTACTAAATATAAAGCCCTTATGGTAGGGGAAGGGCTTCTAAATGTTTGCATCCCCATCGTTCAAAATAAAGGTTTCCTCCACCTCTTACCAATCCCTTGATTAAAATTTCAATTAACTCAAGGGCCTTGTTATTTTAGAATTTTAATAAACATTTTCTAACTATCATTGTGTTTCTTGTAAAGTATTCTTGTATTTTCATTGGATCAATTCAGTGGTTTTTAGTAATATTACCTGAAATAATAATTACTCGGAGAATACATTCAAATGAAATATTATAAACAAAGCTATGTTTTCTTTAGTTTAATAAATCTATCTTTAACTTTTTATACTACTTGTTATTTTATAGTTGAGTTTTTTAATTGAGTCAGACTTCATATTAATAACTCAAGAACAAGAATAATAAAAATCGGTCCGAGACTACTCAGACAAACTTTCTCATATATGTACATTTAATTACTATTGGAAATTTCATCAAAAATTATCATAAAAATAACTTCTCCCGGGCGGGGAATCGAACCCGAGCTCTCTCCATCCGCGTTTTAAGCTATTTTCTCAGGAACTAGATTTTTCCCGGGAAAACGGCTTATACCGTTAGATTCTTATTTAAATTGACTACATTTTAGAATTTTTTAATCAAAATCTTCGGAACAGTTTTCGAGAAATAATGTTTTTTCAGAGTTTTAGGGGGTAGCGCTCTCAAATTTGGAGTTAAAATCATTTCTCGATTTTGCCTCGGGGTATGATTTTTGGCCCAGTAGTTTAGGCTCCAGAGGACAGACAGACATTTTTTTAAAAAACACTTTTTTGGACTCAGGGGATCTCAAAACGTGTAAATCCATCAATTCTCAAAACCAAATTTTCGCGCCATCACAATACTTTCTCTTTGTATGAGAAAGTAAAAACGATAACACAATTAATTAATGTACCAACAAAAAGAGTTAGTTATATAACCATAAAAATTGCCTAAATGTCAACTTATTGTCTAGTAAAAAAAACCAGCATCTTATTCTTATTAAGATGTTTAGGTGAACAAATTAGAAAAGTTAAATGTTTTCTATTATTTTACTTCCATTCTAACGTTTTCGGGTTCTTAGTCAATGCCTAATTGCGTTAAATGCCATATTCATAATGCATATTCCTCGCCTGAATATGTTGATAATACGCTCTCATTTACCAACATTGTTACAGATTACTCTGATTCTTCATCAAGGTCTAGTTATGTCCAATTCCTTACTTTGTGCATTTGTTGATTTTACCTATTTCCGGAGAAACTAATAAAATATGTGACATTTTTAAAACTTATTATAGGGCTATTAATTGTTCTATCTAGGCTGAACTACTCCTAAATATAACAAGGCTTAGATAAATAAGCCCATCTATTAATTTAATTTTTCATCTGATTAAAGTTCCTAATCGAATTCAAAGTTATGGAATTCGAAACTTAGTCTGTAAATTTAAGCATTCTTTATTTAATAATTCGCGGACTATCTGAATTGTTTGATTGTTGCTTGAGGTAAATTCATTACAAATTATACTTCTAATATTTTATTTTTACTCCCCGATCAACAGTATTAGATTGTCCGGCCACTTTACTCATCTACTAGATAAAGTCATCAGTGTGAAAATTTTTTCACATTTCTGGGATTCGAATCCACCGCCGGAATCTGGACCTAGGTTTAGGAGACAAGTGCGATTACCACTCGGCTACGCCTGTATCAATAGCGAGAAATAAATCTTCGAGTTGTTCTTAGTAATGATTCTCTTATCTACATGTTAGTGGTACGAAAGCTATTGAGTGGCTGTTACAGTTTATAAGTTTGATGCATTTCTTCTATTAAGTAATTACTCATTTTCCTCACGATACTGACTATAACAACATATTTACAATAATGAATTAAATTTGTTAGAGTCGAAAATAATAATATCAAATATTCATATTTTCAATTCGGATAAATTGATAAAACGTGTGAGAATTTTCTAATAAACTTAATTGGATTATTCGCTAACAATAATTTATGGTTTTAACTCTGAACTCTGGTTTAAATTCTAGATTAATAATTTGCGAAAACACTAAATACACCGCAGATGAAATAATTGTATGTAAGTTTATTCTCTCAAAATAAATTGATTAGTTTATAATTATATTATTTTTAGAAAATGAATTTTTCTTCTATAACTTTTTATTAAAAATACTCTTGATTAAGTTGCAAAAAAAGTTAATTAATCAATGCTAAATATTAAATATTATGATAGTTACTGGGTCCTAATGGGTAGAGTAGAAGGAAGAAGAAGAAGACTAAACTACTTGATGTCTACTGACGGCTACGTTTCTGCTTAACCCAGCTATTATCGAGCCTAAACATAATTTTTAATATAATTTAAGTAAGCATGACACCGATTAACTATACAGCTATATATAATTATTAACTAAATTTTATATAATTATTAGCTATGTATAATTATTAATTAAATTATTATGTTTTGGCTCGAAAATGGCTGGTTAAGATTAACAAAAAAAATGGGGGAATGCCACTAGTATACCATACTTGGTGTAAAATTAACTGTAAAAATTAAATTTAAGACAAATTAATGGCAATTACAATAGTACTATATCTCGAAATCAACGTGTATGTTCTTATATGATCTTTTCAACTTCCTTTTAAACCCCAAATCTAACATACACTTATACCCGAAAGTCACAATATTTAATTTTTTAAGCAGCTATATCTGCGTTTCATTTTTCTGTTGTTATGTGTGTAGAAATGATGTGTATAAATATTATATGCTGTATAATATTTTTATATGATTTACGATGTATTGTTGATCGAGAGGATCGAGGAGGACGTGTTTTAAGCTCGATTGGCATTTCGTCTGTCTATCTAAAGTTTGTTTTTTTAAGTCACAAACAAACGGTTTGTTCGATTTTCTTCAAATTTGGCATGCACTTTATTGCAATAATTAAAAATTGATGTTTATGTTTTTCGGCGCGAGGTCTACTGTTCTCTGAACTACTATTTTAAAACTGGTACATTTAAAATAATCTCTTTGAAGACGGGGTAATCCGAGTTAATTAAATTATTATGAGTCATCAAAGAAAAGTAATCCTTTTTTCTAAGCAAAAAGGACATTAGAAATTTAAGCTTTAATCTACTAATTAAGTGGAACGTATTTATATATATAT
>KZ651147.1:392343-420590 GCA_001010745.2 Gerris buenoi | reverse complement strand
TTTTTTTTTTTTTTTTAGGTAGAGAATTTTTAATAAAATTTAATAGTGCACTGCGCTTCTAAAAAATATACACTTTCATTATAACGAGTAATTAAAATTTCTCGTGATATTTAATTACGTTACTGTATAGTTGATCTGATATTAAATTTTTAATATAATTTTTTTAATTAAATCATTGTTTGCAAGCTTGTAGTTTATAAATAAAAGGGCTATACCCTTTAATTTATAAATTACAAGCTTGCAAATTTGTTGAATATTGTAAGTAAAATCTTAAAGGTTTGTTATCAAATCAGAATAACAATATTTAAGGTATCCAAGTGTAGGAAATTCAGTTCACCATAAAATTTCAAATCAAATTAGTATCTATACTAGAGTAATCTGTCAATCATCTGGTTATACGTATAGTAACCTTTTAATTAGAGTAGTTTACAACCTAGAACAGTCTGTAAATTCGTTTTATTGTAAATACACTAAAATTAATGTGTAAACTGAAGTAATTAGGAATAATCTGTTCAACTAGATTATGTGGTTAAATATACGAGTTGTAGCTCTTCAATTGGAATAGCCTGTAAATTTGTTTGTGAATTAGAGTAGACTGTCAATTAGATGAGTATGTAAATTAGAGTAGTGCATATGTTAATTAAATTAGTACGTAAACTAGAGTAATCTGTCAACTAGAATATTTGATTAAATGAGTAGTGTTTCAATGAGAATAGTCAGTATACAAGAGTAGTCTGTCATTTTGATTTGTTTCTGAACTATAGATGGTAGTCTCTAGAAGAAAGAATAATGCCCATATTACTAGTACCATATTATTAGTATATTGCTAGTACCATATTACTCGTAAAAATTTGGGTATTGTGAGTTTTGCTTTTCCTAACTATTCACCAACTATTTGTGGTTTTTGTGAAATTTAATTTTTTTTTCTTAAATCCTATTCACTGGGGAGTAAGTTCTTGATTTGGATTTTAAATTAGAACAGTCTATTAATTGTATTACATTTGTATACTAAACATTTATTTTATTATATTCAAAATATACTAGAAACTTTTATTCGTTTTTTAAATTTTTTGGTAGTCTTCATACTACGGAAAGTTTAAATATCAATTTAAATCAAATTATAATCATTAGTAGTAATGGGAAACAGATAGAGAAATATTTTTTCTCTGTCTGTCTCCCATTATTACTAATGATTATAATTTGATTTAAATAGAAACTTTTATGTGATTTTGACACACGAATGCCACTCTGGTTGTGACCAAACTTTGATCTCTTGAAAACGGTAATTAAATTAATATTCAAATTGTAAATGATTCTTCAATAGTTTTTCTTCGTTTATTTCGTTTAAATTATCCTTCAGTTTATTATGTTTAAACTGAATTTAATTAAAATGCACACTATGGATCCACCATCTAATTTTAAATTTAATTTTATCAAAATATTAAATTAGTATTACTTTTTAGTCATTATTAATGTGTTTTCTTTATTTTATTTTTATTTTTTGTTTCAGGTAATTATATGTTGTACGAAGTTAAACAGATACGTAAGCTTCCTATCTTTTTTTAAATCGATAACTTAAAATTACTGTTTTTTTATTTTCTTAGTTAAGGCAATTAAGCTGGAAAAACGGATTCAAATTGTCGAATTTTGGGTGAATAGATATTTGGTGTAAATAAAAGTCGAATTAATGTATTATTGCGTGAGAGAAGTTTCAACCCTAAAAATGACAATAACATAAATTGATCAATACATTACAAATTGGTGCTGATTGATGTCGTCATTAAAAATTAGTCGCTCTCCCTAAAAGAGCGTCATTAATAAAATTCACATTAATTATAAGTTATAATCAATAATTAAATTTGAATTTGGAATAAATTAAATGGGTAGGAAACAATTTTTGACTTAAAAGTATCAGACATAATAGAAAAATAAACATTTAATAATATGTAAAACATTTTTAAATATAAACTGCAGTTAAACCATTAATGCTTAGATGTATTAATGGAATTATCATTGAATTCATTACTGAGAACATTAAGAGTTCTTAGGTCGTAATTACAAAGGAAAAATAATTCAGAAATGTATAAAAATTCTGACCTAGGTAAAGGTGAGTATTAAAGTGGACACTGAAGGTAAATGGTGAAAATAATAAATTAGTAGTAGTTATTTAATACAATTTAAAATAATAAGATGAGGTTATATCGGTAAATAAACAATTAGTTGCTAGCGCTATCTGGTTGTGAGTGATATCAGTAACCTCCGTCAGAATCCATGCAATAATGGATTAATTTCTCTTTTATTTACGCATTATTATTCACCCACCTTGTAAAACAACTGTTTCAACTTGCTTAACATTTTAGAATTTGTAAAAACTTCAAGTGAATAATATTTTCATAAATACATTTTGTATAGAAAAATAATTGTTGTTTTGGAAAGTAAAAATATTAACAACGTTGCGGAAGGGTGAAAAATTGATTAACCACAGGTGGAAGGATTGGGTGTTATTCAAGGCGAGGCCGTTGGGCTCCATATGTTTGCTATTTTACTGTAAAATATGCCTAACCTATTCTACCTCTTTCTGAATCCAGCATGTGCCTTTTTGACATTTTTCAACTTCTGTTTTACCATGGTTTTTTTTCATTTAACAAGATCGAGTCAATGTGTGGTCCTGTCGGTACGTCTTTATGTCACTGAGTCTCCTTAACTAAGTCTTAAGATCCTGTCAGCTAAAGGATCCTCATTAAAGTTAAAGGAATCCTTTCCAACTGAAAGATCTTCAAACTCTAGAGAGAAATCCTGTCTTAAAGTCCTTAAGGACCTCTTCAGCCTGCCTAACTAAATCCTCTTTTCCCTTCTATTTAAGGGGGTTTGTCGTGAAATTTCCGCAAAACTCCCACTGGGGAAACACCTGTCACATTAAACTTAACATTTTAACAAGATTTCTTTTTTCTTTTTTTATTTTTGGTCATTTTTAACTTCTTCGTCTTCTTTTAAAATGTATTAACTTTGGTAAAAAGGTTGTTTTTTTTTAACCTTTTAACACAATCTTTTTCAGAAAAAAAGGATTTGTGAATAAAAAATGCAAAACTATACCATCATGAATGATGAATTTTAAAAGTGGTGAATTTTTATTTATAGATAAAAGAATAAAAACGAACTAAAAATAGTCTTTATAATATTAATATTAATGACTTCCATATAATTTTTGTTAATGTCACAAGGATCTTTATATTGTTCTCAAGATATTTTATTAAAATATCTTTCTATTTTTATCATATTTTCTGTCTTATTCACGTATCTTATTCATATGATCGTGCGTACATAGCTTCATAGCTTGCTGAAATCTAATCATAACGTATGCTGTTAGTAGAAAAGCTCGTAGAGCTGCGTTGACTAGTTTGTCTTAAAATTAATAAATAAATAAATAATAATAATATTTTAGACTGTTTTAACTACATAATTATCAGTGAACTGATGATAACAACGGTATTTGATATTAAACAATTTTTCTGTGCCACATTTCAAACTAGTGATTAACTTATATCAGGATAAGACGTTGTTTAAATATTAAATTAATTATCCCTAAAATGTAAAATATTTGTTTTGCTTTCGAGCTTACCAAAGGTAGATGAAGCTATGTGATCATTCGTTCTGAACAAAATTTGCTCCCATTTTTTGCTCTTTAACATGCGCACTGAAATACATTTATTTCTACATATATCTTCAAAAGTACCCATTTGAATTTTATTAAATTTGGATGATTTGTCGAAAGTAGCTCGCGCTCGCTGACAACCCCAGGTTAATGTCATCCGTCTAGGCTTTTGTTGCCATATTACTGTTTATAGGGTCTGTGTGCCGGGTTGGTAGCGTTATCACAACTCGTATGAAAACGTATGAAGTCTAAACATGATTATTATGGTTAGATTCCCAGAGAGGAAGTCATTTCACCTTGATAATGATATTGAGTAGGTGTGTTGAGTTGCCGATATTTCTGTTTTGTAATAAGCTACTATTATTACAGGTATTGATCGGAATGTAAAATAATTAGAGGAAAAGGTTAGTGTAATTGAAAAATTTAGTCGACATTGTAGATGTCATTGTAGATGTCGACGTTGTAATGTCTTTTTTGGGAAACATTTTTTTAGAGGGAATTAGTAAATTTAATTTGCTCAAGAGGCATTTGAGGTAGACATTTGCAAAAAAACAAATTTTACAATTTAAATTGGAAAATAAATTAGATGGTGATCATCACATGTGGTCTATCTACTTGTATCCACACTTAAGGTCCACGATGTGAGGTCTGTCTCATTTGCATTCAGATGGATGTTTTACTGGACCCTACCTGTGGACGCATTGATTGCATCTCTAATTATGCATTATCCTTGTCTTGTCTTATTGTGAACGCAGTCTCATCATTTGTCATTCATACCCACCAGCTCCATTATGCACATTCAAGCCTGTCTTTATAGAGCCATGAAACTCACTCGCAGGTGTGTGATGGGATTATCTATTAGTAATAAGCATAAGAAAAACTGACTGGATCTTTTTAGATTCAATACTATTTGCAATTTCAATCAATCAATACGTGATTAGAATTCAATTAGAAAATAAATTATAAAAATGTGAATTAAATTATTTTAAACTTAAGATGCATGACTTGTGACTCGTGTATATAATAGGTTAAAAATATTTAACTTTAAGCTATGTCAATGGCGTATACTATATACAAACTAAAGTTCTGCAAATTGTTAAATAAATTATTAAAAAAAAGAATATATTTTGTTTAAGAAGAACTAAAGAAAACAAAGAAATGCAGGAAAAGTACCCGCATTATTGAGGGAAAAATAGAGCGGTCGCTGTTTCCATATCTCTAAAGAAAATGAGAATTGACAAGACAAATATACATATTTATCAAAGAAAATACAGTTTTCCATCTACTTTATCGTCTATACTTCTCCCACTCGAAGAAAAGAATGAGAAAGGAAGTGAAAATGGAGACATCCCCTCCTTCAACTTTTCCTGCTATGTTTGAGAAGGCAGGAAATGGAAAATATCAAGGAGTCGAGATGGAAATTCTCAATATAAAGAATGAAAAACTGTAACAATAACAACAAAGTAAAATACACAACTTTCTTTCGTTTAGTTCAATGACAATGTTATTCTGTTTGATACTACATTTTATACATGTTATATGAACAAACAATACATGTATTTATATAATTATACAGTTTTGAATTGTCATTTGAAAATAATAAACGGAAGATAAATAAAATACTTATAACTATGTACAATAAATTGAACGTCTGTTACAAACTATTTGCATTTTTAAAACATATGTTTCTTCTTATCAACTAAAAAAGTCTTGTTCATGTAAAAAAAAGTTGATTGTCTCATTTGATTCTCATTAATCTCGTTTGTTCGTTTATATAAACGGTCAATTCTTAAACATCCAAGTAAAATCGCGTGTTCATTTATAATTTCTTATATTGTCTTCTTATACGACTAAGTAACATTGCTTGTTCATTTACAAAAACGTATATTGTCTTCTTTCACGGCTAAAGAATATCGCTTGTTCATTTACACCATGTCATAATTTTTAGTGCGAGTTACTAATATTAATAAATAAAAAGAAACAGTCTCTCCACGGAATACTTGTTTATTTACCAAAGCAGCTTTCGGCTTTCATAAAGCCATCATCAGTGCCGATTTTAGTAAAACTAGATATACATAATTAACATTATGTTTTATAAAATAAAGAAGGAACGTAGTGGGTGAGTCGTATGATGTCGGAGACTAACGTAAAACTAACGTAAGAGTCTTACGTTAGTCTCCGACATCATATGACTCACCCACTACGTTCCTTCTTTATTTTATAAAACATAATGTTAATTATGTATATCTAGTTTTACTAATATCGGCACTGATGATGGCTTTATGAAAGCCGAAAGCTGCTTTGGTAAATAAACAAGTATTCCGTGGAGAGACTGCTTCTTTTTATTTATTAAGATGACCTCCATTAACGCTCTTACTTCTCAAATTACTAATATTACTTATTTATTTTTATAACACCTAGTTATATACTTACTTATATTATCGAAAGCTATATCACAAGATGTGTCGGTTTTCAGAAAACTCTAGTTTTAGGTTTGTTGCGAATACGCTAATCACTTGGCTATGTCCCTTTATTTTTAAACCTTTTGTTAAACGTTGTGCAATCTTTTAATTACAACCGACGGCCCTTTGTTCTTTTCGTCACTTGGTTTATTTTTCACCTTCACATTGAGCTATCACCTTTTTTTCATTAGGGTGACAACGTGTCCCTCACTTCTAAATGACATTTAAACCGACAATGGTTTATTAAATAAAGTCAAAACTCTCTGACCATGTTGAGGTTCATTGGAAAAGGTTTAAAAGGTGTTGCCCAGGGAAGCTATATTGGGACTAATTTAGTCGACGATATTCAAAACGACCCCGTCTAGAGTTGAAAAGGGTCCAAAGTTAGAAAGGACCCAGATAGCTAATATTCACGAAGGGTTGAGAACTGAATGCCCCTTCGATCTAGAAATCCTTTCCAGCCCTTTCCCAATTTCAGCTCCATATTTCGAGACATTTCTCAGTTTCCCTACCCAGTAATTAAATTTCAACTCCACTCACATCTCTCAGCCTTGTGATCCCTTAATTTGACCTTCACTTCCATATTCTCTCTTTTACCAAAGGGCTTTCCTTCTTTTGCCGTGTAAATGAATTCTTATTTAGCCTTAAAAGGACTTCGTTTTTACAGATATCCTTCTTTCTATCTTTATATATTTCAAGACTTTTTTCCTTGAAAATGATATTCTCTCAATTTTTATTTTTCTTGACTTTTAACTAATATTTTTATCTTGCCGCTTGCCGGAATACTTTATTGTAATAATACCTTCTAAAATGTATGTACGTTGTAATATTTTAGTTTTAGTTAAAATCACATGCGTCTTCTCACGAATAAATCTCCTATTTATTTATTGTGGTCCAATCCTAATGATTACTATTATTGCCGAAACAAAAAGACAAAATACAATCGTACGACGTTCCGTTTTGGAATCATGACAAAATTCACCTTATTATAGTCTGGACTCCAGACAATAATACAAAACATTTCAAGAGAAAATAATACCCCCCACCGAGTAATCAATCTACAAAAGAACATGACATTGTTGCCTTGATTCGAAAAATATCAACAAGACAAACCGAGATCTTTTTTGTCACACGTCTTAATCTAAATTACGAGCTATTAATTCTACTCATGAATAGTAGTAGTATTCTACTTGTTTTTGTTTTTTTATGTTGGCTCTATTGTGTTTTTTCATCTTAGTAGACCATTTTAAATTATAGTTACTTTCTTATATAAACAAATGATAGGCTTTTTTTATTATTCTTTTTCTTATTGTTAATATTCTTTTGTTTGGATTTTAGCCAAATTATTAATATATTATAATGAAGGAGAAGAAGAAAGAGACTATTTGACAGTGTTGCTAAGTATAGAACTTTTTTTTATTCTTTTTCATATGTATATAAATATAATCAAAAAGGAAAGGGTTGTGGTTGGTACACCTGTCGCCCTGATACCAGAAATAAACTGAGCACGTGGCTCTTAGGTCTATCTTCAACTTAAGCGCATACTAGCTATCTCTTACTGTAAACACCTTTTCCTTTTTTTTTACTTCTTTTTACCTTCCTAGGATATTTTGTTATTTTTTCCACCGATATTATCAACGGTTGGTTCTCCTGAGTAAACAATCTTTAAAGTTCAAGGTTCTGTTTATAAAATAAACAAAGACTTAAGTGGATGTTTGCCTTGTGTTATCTTTTATTTAACTTTCAGGTATACGAGTACACGTATAGTTTGAAAAAAAAAAAAATAATAAATAAATACAATGAGATAAAGAAAATGTCTCAATTTTTCAGTAGGTTATGGATGTGATTTTTTCAATGATAAAAATTGAAATAGCTTTTGCTCTTGATTTGGATTTTTTTTGTCTTAGTTCGATGTATACGTAGCTTCATATTATGTGGTTAACTGGTTCATATCAGAATTTTTAATTTGTTAAGAATGATGTTTTATATGTTGCCTTATTTTATCGTAGTTAGTCACCACATTCAATATAGTATTGTCGGAACGGAATATAACTCAAACTTTTTTAAACCTGTCACTGATACAGCTAATTTTCTTAATCTAAATAAAAAAAATATAATTAAATAAATAAAAAATAAATCATTCAAAAGCGTTTAATTGATGAAACCTCATGACTATATTTTAGAACTTCTTAATAATACCGATCATTTTCGTGATTAAAAATAATCTAGCATTTTGTTGTTATTGGTGAATATGGAGTGATTATTGGCTGTTTATTTATAAATTTGTTATCTGTTGGATAGAAAAGTTAGTTAGAATCACAGACGTGTGACTACATCACTTAGAATTTATTTAGCTTCGAATTGATAAAGAGCTTGACCACTTGATTTAATGAAAGTTAAGTTCTAATTCGTACCGCTTAGTATAAATAAATTATTTTTAGTGTCACATATAGAATGGGCTTTTGTTTACAGTTTTAATATTTTCTTGTTTCTTCTTTAAATTTAATACAAACTATCTTTTTAATCCTTTAATGATAAGCCAGATAGAAGTTGTTATTAACCATATACGCTTATCAAATTCTTCTTTTAGTTATAACCAGTATCAGTAGGTTCTACAAAATAGCACAAACCTATAAATATAATTATTCTGGGCACGTGTGTAATATTAATATGTAGATTTAAAAANCAACAACAACGCTTCTTCCAAGTAAATTATACTCAACAAAATCATTTTCTTAGGTAATCCATTTTTACTGTACTATAAACTATAATACAGTATTTGATAAATATCAATTTATCATTATGAACTTACCGTAGATACATCAATTAATGTAAATTGAAACTTTGTACAATAAATTGTATTTATATGTTGATTTAAAAAAAAAAAAAAAATATATATAATTTTTGATTCGAGCACAATTTGTTTCTTTTACGACTTATTGTAAAAGTAGAAACAAAAACATTTTTTTGTTTTAAGCTAATTCATGATTTATAGTGCCAACCTTTTTTAAGGTGTACTAGTTCAAAGTTTTATTAGTGGCGTCGCGTCGGCATCGTCATCTTTTTACATGTAGTTCTCGTTATAAAAACAATAAATGGAAAAGTCTATTGAATATAGATAGATAAATTTAAAATATACTTGTAGAAGTGCAAGTGAGAAAAAAAAAATATAAAATATAAAATAAAATGATGAATGTGATAATTAGGATGCTGTTTGCGCAGGGACACGTGCGTTGGACGTTGGACGCCAGAGTACGTAGCACGGAGCGTTCAGTATTCCATCAAGCCGAACCTCTTGAGATGTGCTCGTTCCCATAATAAGTCCTCTTGGTCAAACACTATGATGTTTGTCGATTCACCAAGTGGTTACATTCGAAGTCCCACTAGGGAATCTGGAGGGATGTGACATCGTGGTTCTGAATATATGAATATGAAATGAATCGGTCTCTTCCTCTATAAAGAAGACGCCTATCCCGACTATGACTGAAGGATGGAGTCTTGAAGTGGCCGCTTTGTCGCCTTCTTTCCTACTCTAGTGCAATTGAAAGTCGCGTCGTCCAAAACTTTGTTTGAAAAAAAGTACCGCCGGAAGTTGTATGCTTTAAGATGTGTTTGAACTTTGTTTTGTCGATTTTAAAATTAGAATCGGCGTCTTTGTTTTTGGGAGCTCTTCATCAATGATGAAGACTTGCCGTTCAAAAAGATCTCAAAATGCATCTTTTACCTTACGTGGTAAGCTTTTCATACAGGAGTAGAATTGTTATTATTTATATATTATTATTTGGATCAGAAATAAAGGCTTTATTATTATTATTATTATTGTTAGATTAGAATAGAATTTCAATACTCTATCCTGGCATTTACATTTTGTAAAAACATCTTGTACAATAGCATCAAAGTTTCATCCACAATTTAAAACTTTGCTAAGAGTGCTGTCCCGATTAACCTAAGTTCCATTTTATCCAATTTTGTTTTTAGATCTAAGTAAAGAAATGAACAAATAAAATAAAATAAAAAATAGACTGCACGTTAATAATATTTATGTATTTTACGTGTGTATCTAAAATGTTAGATTCTTTTACACTATAAATACTGATAATAATTATAATGCTGATCTCTGATATTTGTTCTGATTGATTATTGATTATTTATTGTTATAAATAGGTTTAATATATTATTTTTAATTCATTCATTTATTTTAAAAGGTAGAATTTGAATAATATATTATTTTGAATTCATAAGAAAAGGCCATTACCTCAATTTTAAAAGGTAGAATTTAAAAATTGCTTAAGACTTAAGAAGAAGCCATTCCCTACACCTATCTCGTTCTATTCCATATTGAATTAAAAAATAGCTCTAGTGTGACATTTTGGAAATTATTGAAAAAGGTGTCACTTTTTCGATGACCCTGTATTGTATATAGCATTTACTCAGAAGGGTACAAAGTATTTTGGTAATGCAGGTTTTGCCGAATCTAGGATTTTGTCGTTTGCATGTTACCATCACTGAATGCCATTTCCGTTTTCCCTTGGCCATTTCCCATTTCCTATACATCCTGCGGATTTCCCGTGCTTGTATTATTAATTTGTTCTCCTCAATAATGTCGTTTTTGTGACACCATTGAGTAATGAAGCCTTGAGATGTGTAATAAACATTTCCTTAAAACGTATGCATCTTGATCGGAGATTTTACATTCTATATGAATAGTTTGTCGAGGAAGTTTTTACAACGTCCCTGCTTGAGTGCGGAAGGTCGCGTAATAAACGTTAAATTGCTAGAAGTGTTTTTCTTGTAAAATACCACGGATTTAGAATTTGACTCATCTTAACTTCAAATGATTTCTAATTATTCTGAGAATATAAAATATATAATTTCTTTATTAGAATAGTTCTAAATTTGTTTCAAATTCTCGTAGTTTTCCTTCCAATCCACTTTACAAGAATTTTAGAAGTAAAGAATAATCAAATTCTCTATAAAACCGTTTTATACTTCAACGATAAAGTTTTAGAATAAAAATAAAATATATTTATCTTACATTAATAATATTCTAAAAGTATGATATGTAACAACTGTTTTCTTTTCCCTCCTCTGTATTCTTATTATACAAGTAAGTAGTTTATGTTTATTTATGTTTTGTTTTGAGAATTTAAGAGTTTTTTGAATATTTGAAAGTGAAACATTTTCTTGGAATATTAAACTATTTATTCATTTATTTATTGGAAAATATTTTATTTATTATGGATCATTTTAGTACAAATGTTCATTAATCAATGTCGTTTTGGGGGAAAATTTCAAGATAAAAAAATAAAAAATAAATATTTAATATTTCGTATTTTATAGCTCTAGAATCGACCTCGTTTATTTTTCTATGATGGTATAGATTTCAATACATCGCTTTAAATTGCGATTTGCGAATCTCTTAGGGGATTTTTTTGGATGTATTCCAAAGAACGATTTCTCTTCAATTGTAAATTTATGAAGCTTTTCGCATTATAAAATACATTGTAGTTTGATTCAAAGATTTTTTTTTTTACAACTTTCGCCGTAAACTTTCTTTTCATTCAAATTACATCAAAGTCCTTATAACTAATTGTATTATGTCTTTGTATGTTAGGAATTGATTTTTCGAATATAGTGTTTTGAGGCAGTCGAATAAATAAATCGATAGTAAACAAGATTAAAATTAACGGTTCTGAACGAATTATATATAATTATTTTAAATTTAGATTTATACCGTATTATAAATTAGTCATTAATGTCATAGTAAAGAAAACATTTACATTTTAAATAAATGTTATTCAGAAGGGAAATAATTGAAACTATCAATTGCTACATTGTAAACATTAAAAAAGAGATAACACAAAAACATCCCAGACATTATCTTCCCTTTTACTATCAAGTATAAAGAAAAAATAAAAAAAAACTATCATAAATAACCAGATAAATTAACAGATATTGAAGAGAAAGTAACAAGCCAATAAAACTAAGATAAAACATATTGATGAGATTATACTACGAAACAAGAAGCGACAGCAATAAAACCATCATTCTAGCACAAAGATATGTTTTAAATTCTTATCTAATAGCATAAGTTAGATGTTTTATGTCATTCATATATTTATTCAATCAAAGTGCTTGACATATATACGAACTAGCTATCAGATTTAGTTTTTTTTTTTTTTTTTTTTTAATTGTTTTTATCTATGAGGTTGTAAAAAAAAAAAAAAAAAAAAAAAAAAAAAAAAATTACATTGAGTGTAGGATAGTAAGGCAGCTTCATTAACTTTAGTCATTTTGTTATTAAAATGTTCTCATAAGCAAATTGGACATGAATACCGGTTATTTATTTTGCCCTAAGTCAAAAGTTTGCTTAAAGGTGATTTCTTAATCTATTGGCATTGCAAAAGGTTGAAATCTAAGGCGAGATTACAGTTTGTAGCATTGTAAATCAGTAGGGATTTCGTTCATCTCCACAAAGCTGCCAAACAGGATCGAGTCGATAAGTTTTGGTCTTTCTCGACTGCAAGGTAGAAGGGGATATAAGTAAGTAATACTTTTTAGAAGGTTTGATTTCCTTCAATTTTATCGTAGATTGCGAGTAGAAAATGAGAACTAATAAAGAACTAAGAGGTATTTATAAATCCGGATAAAGAGTCAAAATTAAAGCCATAGAGACTAAGATGGCTGGGTCACGCTCAAAAGATTCCGTTGGAGAAATTCCTTAAAAGCCACTGGATAGCCAGTGACAGAAGATTGGGGAGATGTCGTGGAAAGCTAATAAAAGGTTTCTTAGGAAGGGAGTTGTGGAGAAAGATTTAAGACGATCGAGGAGTACGCAAGTGGCGCCAAGGCCGTAGTGCCATAATGTAAGTTTATTCTTTCAAATTAAGCTGTAGAGGCTCTCGAGACTCAGGTAATAATAAGAAACTGTCTCCAATAAAGTCCATTCAAGCAAACAGCTCTTACCCGTTATTTACGCCTCCAGTTTTCCCCAACTTAATCTTGCCGGTGATAATTATGACGCCCCTCAATTGACTAATGATAGTCTAAAGTGGTTTAACTAAAAGTTTGCTCTTTCTGTAATCAATTTTGCATTTAACATTAACTTCGCAATAGTATGTTTAGTTCAACAGTAGCTTCACAATTCATAAACTCCAAAATTTAACGCTCACTTGACAATAAATGCTTCTGCTTGGAGATATCATTGTACTTACATTCATTCATAAATAAATTAGTTTTTTTATTGTTAATTTGAAAAAAAAAATGTTTATTTCACTATATTCGAGCGTGTCCAACTAATTTCCAGCTGATAAGGAGTTAGTTATTTGATTACATGTGAGAGTTCAACAGTTGTTGGCCTTCCTGTCTCTTTAATCATCTTATCAGTTCAATCATTATCTCTTGACTCATTATTCTTGAATTCATTGTATATCTAATTATAGATCCCTTTTCTATTTTAATTAAATTATCCCTCTATTTCTATTCGATTTTAAACGATACGTCCTAAACATCCTTTCATAATTAAATGACAACTTCCTTCTAGACCTTCCCAATCTTAATTGTTACTAAGCCATCATGTATAAAAGTGATTTAAAATATCTTTTCCTGCATAATATTTATTTAAAGTTAAAGGTTTTCCTCTCAGCAGAGTAGTGATACGATCTCATCCTCAACAAATCCCCACCTTACTGTTACAGTATCTAGTTTGCTGTTATGTATAGTGCAGGATTCTATTATTCTTAATAAATTATTAATAAAAGATGTTTAATATTAATTAATATTACAAAGGACTGTTGCTAGAAATTGTTACTAAATACAATACTTTAGAGGGATAACGTAAAAGCCTCTTTAATTATCTTGTGAAGCTGTTTCCCCTGATAATATTTAATTAAAGATTCAGTCTGGTGAAATTGAGTTAGTTAAACGAGGATTTCAAGAAAACTCTCTAATTGGCAGGTAGACGGTAGACTCTCTGCATTCCTTGTAATTAGCCCTAAACAATGATACTCATCTTAAATAAAAGACCTTCAACATTTTATCTGCTATGTTTTCCGTAATTTAATATTTTGTCCGTAATTTTATATACTATACATATTTATGTATTTTTGTTATAATAAAATATCAGTATACAATAGATAAAATGTTGTTATCTGTATTTTTAATTAACCTCTTTTTTATTAAATTTTTCGAGTAAAGTATCAAGTAACTATTCCTGCATACTCCAGTGTAATCGTGTAAAAAGATTTATTTTAAAGCGAACTTTGTCATAATAAAATATACACATATATACCTATTAACAAATTAACAATTTAATACTCCGCCTCTAAGATATTATCGATCACAGGAAAAGCGAAGAGGAAAAAATGTTCTCGAAGTCATATAATGTCAGTAAATTTAACTACAAATTCTTTGTAAATGCAACCAAGGGAACCGTCCACAGGATCTTGATTCTTGATGGCCGTGCGCAATGCGCAATAGATAAAAGCCTCTTCCCTCTACCTTTGGACTGTTGTTTCTACCACAACATTGATCGCTGCGAATTGTTTTTCGTACTTCCAAACAAAAAAAATTCAAAACCAATTACCGGCTTGTACGACATGCGCAGAAATGTCAATCGTTTCACATGTCAACAGGAAGATTCCCTGTTAGGTTTCCTTGAATGCAAACTGACGTTGATTTCATAAAATTACATGAACAGTAAGCGCATGCGCATACCTGTCCTCGAACGATCAAAACCTATAGAGGTCTGAAAATGCTCTGTTGTGAGTGCTAATTTAGCGGTTTATTACAGTTACAGTACAACTCCTTTCCTGCTGTTTATTTTTTTTTGTATTTTTATATTAAGGGAAAAATGAATCGCTTACCGCGAAAGTGCTTCTTAATACTCGTCCAATATGAGACACCTGGTTTTGGTTTTGTCAAGAAGATATAATACGTGCCTGCTTTTGGAATCTTTCTTTATCAGAATCAGCCTGCATTCTGGGCGTACTCATATTGGTAAGTCCATGTTATCATTGTGGTGCAGGAGAGGCTTATAGTTATTAAAGATTATTTTAGCCTTTTTATTTTTAAATCTGCAAACACTCACACACATATTATCATAGATCAAGATTACCTCCTCTGACAGTACACTGTATTAAGATTGTTGAATCAATTTGTTTTAACAAAATTTCTGACTTCACATCCTTCTTCATTTCCAATCTTAAGCGGAACCTTAAAATACTTATGATAGAAAACACTAATTTTAAATATTGCCCAATCAGTATAAAACTACTAAAATAAAAATCACTTTTCATTCAAATATTTTTTTTCCAAAAATTATATATTTATAAAAAAATCATCTTCCGGTGTAAGACATATTAGACATTTATTGATAAAAAAAATGTTTACTATTTAATTAATTATCTCCAAGCCTAATTTAATGTGACTTCCTTCCGTTATTTATTTTTCCTATAAATTCTTGTGGCCTCTCATCATTATGATTAAATAAATTTATAATTAGACTTTTTTGTAAAAAATACACGTATTTTATTATTTTTTTTTATGTTTCATAAGATAAGCAAATTGGATATCACTTCACCCCTTTCTCCTTATATTGATTGGGTATCTTGTTTATCTCCTTTGCTTACTAATATTAAAGGAAGGCTATAATATACAAGAACTGATAACATTGATAAGACACGGAAAGGTTACCACTACGGCAAGTGAAGAGGTTATACTCGAAAGTAATTCATTTAAAAGATAACCTTTTATATCCTCCCCTTCCTTGGTATGTTGTATAACCTTTTGTTTTATAACCTATAACCCCTATTCTAACCTTTCATTACTATTCTTTGCTTCTTGTCTTACGGTTCCATTTTTTAGCCGTCTTTCTTTGCGGAATGTTTTCATGATGATGATCTATACGTGCACCGTGTTTAAGATCAAGAACTATTTAAATTCTATCGGTTAAAGTTGAAATAAATGTTAAAAGTACATTATTGCTTGTTAATTTTTTATTTTTAATGTTTAGAGAAAAAGTAACTATTTTAATAGTTTTCGGTGTACTTCAGTTGTCACTCTTAAGACAGAATATATGAATCCAATTTTAAATAAAATCTATATACAGCTTGTATTAGTTTTGAGACATATTGGAGTCTTTAAGTAAGTATACTATTTATTTTAAAAGTCTAAATTAATCGAGTTTCTTTGCTTAGAAATTAGAAATGTGTATTAACAATTTCTTTAAACCAGCAATACATGTTGCGGTATACCTGACAGATACAGTTACTATGTGAACAGTATGATAGCACACACGCTCTGATTTCCTATACAGGTATACCTGTCAGGCATACCTGACTGGCTTTAGTATCAGAGGGTATAGACAGACTATTGGTATAATATGTACTTGGTCCAAAGTGATTTTGAAGTGTGTTTAATCTCATCTTTTTCCCTTTTTCTTTAATTCTTTTACTTACTTTTTATTTGTGTTGACGATATGAATATGATATAGATCTCTTATATCCTGTAAGTGGAACATGTTATTGAGGTTGAAGTTAATAGCAAATACGAGTATATCTCAAATAGAGGACGTTTAATGATAACCAACTTAAGTGGTCCAAATTGTTTTCATTTAATTCGAGTACTATTTTTTATAATGTCCGAAGGCAAAAATCGTGGGCCCTTATATTTCCTGCGTTTACTTGTTTTTATCGCACTTATATCTAATATCTCCGAATGTCACTACTCATTTTCTTAACGAATCAATATTCTTTAAGCCGATCCAAACAACCACTCTTTCATTTATATATGTCACTCTAATTGGCAGACTGTATAGTCTTTTGTTTCTCCTGAATTACTTGTGTTCATTATTAGTTAGAGTTAGAAAGGAATAGTTTATTTTTACACTGCTAACTGCTAGTATTAAGTATTATTTTCACGCGATCATAAATATTGAAAATAGTGTGGTAATTATATGCTTGACTTTGCTACTTTGAAGTGTGCGTCATAAAATTAAGATTTAAAAATCATAATACGTGTTTTCTCAAAAAAGTTTTTTTCTTTTTTGTTATAATTTTAAGTAGTTCTGTTTATGTCAGTTTTACCCTTGACTTTATTTCATGGTTTTTTCTTTTATTTTAGGGTTTTCCTTTGCTTGTTGAGTGCTTTTGACTACTTTCTACTTTCCTAATTTCCTTTTCTTGTCGTGAACTGACTTCAAAGTGAAAAACTAAATATTAACTTGGATCTCTTTCATCGTTTGTTTAAAAACAAACTGGTGATAAATTTTGCCTGGAAGTTTTCACTCTCTCGCTCTACCCTCTCCCTCTATCCCTTGATAGAGGGAGATCAAACGATGTTTTTCCACCAGAGTTTTCACGTTCGATTGATTCAAGATAAAAACGTCTCATCCACCTGCTGGCCCAATTTTCAATCTATAGACGGATTCACTTTCATTTGAATGACACCCCCCTCCCCCTCTTTTCTTGCTCTCTCCAAACATAACAAACTCTTTTTGATCTATATTCTGCTTATTTTTATTTATTTTCAGTTTATTCGAGGCAATTACTTTACTATACAGACCCTATAAGAGTAAATAATAACGTCAAATAATTTAAAATTCAATCTCTTAAATGCCATAATTTCTTAGAGGTTTTTGTTGAGGGTCAATACATTTCAAATATTTTTATTAAAAATTGGAAGTTTATTTTGGTACAACTTCATGCTTAAGTTTTTTTCTCTTTCGCATTTCTATTTACTTTGACTCGATTTAGGATAAATTCCTATTTATATTCACTCCATATAATCTTCTGTCTCTTATTCACGTCCATCTGTCTTTTATTCACCTGCATCTCCAAAAAATAACCAACACCACAATTTGGAAATACTGTGCAGTAATTTTATGTGTATTAATCAATGACGATTTGGAACAAATCAACGAAAAAATAATTTATTTTTGGTCTAAAACCATAAAACTGTTTTTAAGGAATAAGTAATTTTTTCATACGTCCCATATGTTGTGATTTTTTTCCGCCAAAATCTTAAAACAAAAATATCTTGGGAAAGGGTTAGGAGTGGTTTCATTGTCCTGGCCTCTGCACAATAAAAATTCACTTAAATGCTTTTGTTTCTCGTAACTTTTAAAAGGTCACCATCTTGAATCTGCTGGTGTTTATGTTTTACAATGTAATTTAGTTACATGCAATAAAACCTTCTACCACCCTTAAACACCTTTTTTAAAAAAAAAAATTTAATGCAATTTCCTTTTATTTTAAATTTTGAAAATGACTTAACTTGTGTTAAGAAGCACAATTGGCAACTTTATTTCTTTATCATTTTTGATCTTGTTTTGCTTTATCCACAACAATTAAGTTCAGCACCTTCTCGGTAGCAATACATTTTTATTTAAGTAAGAGTTCGCTTTCTTCTAATTTTTGTCGTATATACTACCACGAAATTTCAATTTAAAGCACTAATATCATAGATATAATAAAAAAAAGCTACCGTCAATAAAGTAGAGTGCATTGGATTTGCTAGAAAACGTCCAAGAAATAGTTATAGTGTTTTTAGTTCTTTGTTTATTTACAAAGGAATCAACCTTTGATAGAAGTTTTTCGATCTAGTTTAGTAAATGAACTCAAAGATTGTGTATAGTTCACGTTCTTTGGGGGAAATGTTTTCTCTTTTTCAACCTAATGCTATTTAGTTTTTTGTAGAAGTGGAAATGATTTGTGGAATGAAAGAACTGTTTTATACCATTCCTGGTTTCTTCTATTGATATTTTCCTTTTTCAGGTATACAAACTATTTTCTGTTTTGAATTCTCCTTCTTCTTCTTTTTCTTCCAGGGAGTATTTGTTTATTTATTTTCTTTGATTTTCTCCAGCTACTACTCGCGGACTGATGTTTTGTAGGTCTTTGTTTAGGTTTTAATGGTTTGTTTCTTAGTTATTATTTCTCCTTCTAGGTTTGCTTTCCGGGAAGGAGGTACCAACTTGATTAGCTTCAAAGGTATTTCCGTAAACAGTAGATTCTTTAGTCTGGGAATAGATCTTGTGGGGGTGTTTTTTAAGTCAGTCTTTCATCTACCTTCTTCTCTAAAGGGTTACCAAACTTCATTCTTCCAGTGTTGTCTTTTTTTTTATATATAATAAGCAAAATATTTAGCGCGATGAAAAGAAATCAGTGACTTTAGTTCTAATTTATAAAAGTATTACGTTTAAAGAAAAAAAAACTAAAATATGCTACCTACTTTAAATGTTGGTAAGTGATTACATGTAATCATTATGTGAACTACGTAAATAAGTATAGTCTGTTGAAATGTATGTAATCTGTTGAAATGTATGTAAGTGTCACATTACATTATCATACTTCTAAATATTGTACATTTTAGTTTTGAAGTGAAACTTCTTTGGCGGCGGTAGAGTGAATTTTTTCTTATAGTGACAGCGTGTAACGAAGTTTGCAATTCGAGACTCGTCCAAGTGTAACATTTTTATAGATTTATTGTATTATATCTATTTAAAGACCAGCAAATTAAAAAAACATTTATTTTTATTGGAATAACTGTGGTTGCCTTAGCGTAGCAATATTTTATTATTATTTTTTTTTTTTACTTAAAAAAACATTACTTAATCTTCAAATAATAAATTCGTCAAAAAATAAAAGAGAGCAATTTATTCTAGACTTAAGTTTCACTTCTAATGCGTGAGAGCCTCACACATATTTTTTGGTTTTTTAATCTGATTCGAATTAAATTGTTTAGTATTCTATTAATTTATTACTTAACGAATAATCGTTTTCATTATCCTACAAATTCATCGTTGTTCGTTCAACTATAATTTTAAACTGCAATTACGTTTTCTAATACTACGGTCTAATACGTTCTAACGGTCTAATACGTACGGTCTAGGTCTACTACGGTCTAATACTACGGTTCTAGTACTTACGGACTAATACGTTTTCTACTCGGTGCTAAATCGCTAAGATGCTAAATAATTATTGCACGCTTTTAGGAAATTTTCTCTTCTTTTCAACAGTAATTTTAAAACTAAGTTACTAACTACTTACTAATTAGTTGGGTTACTAATAGTTCTTTAGATAAAATTAATTTTACCTGGTGTTATTTTTAGAGGTTGTAATAAAAATCAATGTAATCTTCTAAAGACGGAAAATTCAGTCATAAATAGAATATTCCTTTGAACTTTTTATTCTTTTCGGTAAATAATTATTCCTACGGTTTCAAAGTAGAATTAGAAGATATATTTTAAAGTAAGCTATCTGTGCCTTATGCCTTACGGTGTTCTGTAGGACCATAATCAGAGCCAATTATGTAAGAAATAGAGTTATGAAGAATTAGAAAAAGATAATAAGTTCACACATACTGCATTTTGTTAAAAAGTATAATAAGTGTTTTTAACTTTTGCCCTTTATGTTCAGGACTGAAAATAATTACTTGAGAACAGCACATTTGAAAAGATCCACAAAAACTTGTCGAGAAAAGTCAACAACGATCTCATAAATTTATATCAGATACAATGAAAATTTTGTCTCTTTAAAATAAACAGGTCATACAGTAAATAAAAACACTAAAAAATAATAACTCTAATCCAACTAATTATTTAATAATAAAAAATTACTTATTTAAATTGAGGCAATTTCTTCTGTTAACTCATGATAAATTTGACTCTGCTTTCTTATACATTTTATTTTTTACGTGCTAATTTCAAAGTTCATTCGCCTTTTCTTAGTTAAATTTATTTATGAATTCAACAATTGTATCTTCAAACTGTACAGTAAAACAAATGAATAATATATATACCTATATAAATAAAAAAAGGTTTTGATTACTTTTAATTCGTCGCATTTGAGCATAACAAATGTTTTAAGTATTCTATGCTCGCAATGGCTCCCCCCAAAAAATAAATATATATAATAAATATAAAGGGACCATTGACATTACCCTGTGGCACATCTCAAGTTAACTCCCTTTAGGAATTAATCCATTCAAGCTCATTTCTATTCATGACACATTTGCCTATCCTACGTGGAGAGGGTAAGATGTGACTTCGGAGTCAAATACTCTCGTAAATTACTATTCTTTGGCCTTATCTGCTCAAGAAACTATATCTACTTCTTTTATATTATAGTACAGAACGTAGTGAAACTACTTTAAAAAAAATATGCGTCTATCTTTATCTTTCTTTCGGCCAATGAGAAATTATCATCTCTTCTTTCTTTAAGTTAAGGATGAACAAAGATATCTTTTTATAAAATGATGGACTTCCGTTGCCTTTAAGAGAAGTATATAAAGACAATGGACGCACACTGTCTCCTTTTTTTTAATATACAAAACACCCCGAGAGACCCTATCTTGTCTATATTCCATCAGGATCTACGTACAACCCCCACCATTGGTCGATTTGTGTCCTTCCTTTTGTTTGACGGGGTTCTTTGTCTTCGGCCAATGGGAGGCGGGGCTTTTTCTTTTTTTACTTGGTCGGTTTTCTTTCAGTCGGTGCCTGTCATCTGATCAAGCACCACGATATAAAGTGAATTATGTTTTTTTTTTTTTAATACGTCGATCGTGATTGAAATTATTTTTTGCCGAATCTTTGAATGATTATTTAAAATCTATCATAACTTTATTTGTTTAGTACATTGCAGTGACTTATTAAACAGTTTTGTGCTTCTGACTTTTGAAAGATTTATCCTTTTTCAAACTTAAATTGCAATAATAATTTAGCAATGCAATTTTGTTTTTAGTGAATTATTTACTGAATTAATTGCATTTAGCAATGAATGAAAGCTACCAAATGTTTGACGAATCTTTTTCCTCCGAAGGTAACTTTTTTTTAAATTTAATTTTAGTAATTTCCACATAAAAAGAATTATTTCATTTGGTATCAGTAGAACTGTTTATTCTTACTATAATAGTCAGTATAATTGCTTTATTATATTTATTTTAACCACTGGATAATACACAGTTACTAAACTTGATTAGTTGGAAGTATTACATACTCTGTGTTAAACTGTTCCGACGTCTTTAGTGACGACGCGTCAAGTCGCTCATATAGTGTTGTATTATCACTATCACTATAGATGTACGCAGGATAGTAACACCCAGTTTGTTCTTCATTTATTTATAAGCAGTAGTCTCCTATAATTAATCATGATTTTTCGTGAAGGGGTGAAAGAAAGTAGTAGAAATTATTTCATTTATAAAATTGGCTATATTTCGTCCATATAGAAGGACATCACCAGGCCTGTTATATGTTTTCAAGAAGTTGTATCTATTACAAGTTGTTTGTATATTTCCACATAAAAAAGTTATAATACATACATATACAAATCATTTTAATAGTAGTAGAAGTTATTCATTTATAAAATTGGCTAAATTTCGTCCCTAGGGAAGAGAGACATCATCAGCTTTGTTATATGTATACAAGAGGTGGTCTCCATGCATATAAGTTACATTGGATTTTTTATATATAAAACATTTGTCTTTGATAGTTATTATTATTAAAATTATATGATTAATGTTTGAGAACTTTGTTTTCTTAACAACTACTTGTGAACATTCTCGTATAGGCCTAATGATGTCCTTCTATGGACGAAATATAGTCAATTTTACAAATGAAATAACTTCTACTAATTTCTTCCACCCCCTTTACGACCCAAAATGAAAAAGCATTGTATAGATCTCCTTCTTAAGGAGTTCAACAAAAGACTGCATCGGAGATTGCGTAAATTCATTGGTTAAAAACTCATATCAGGTCATTCTCATTTTCGTTAAAGCTGTTTACTCTCATAAAACCGATTCATTAGCTACCACAGTTCCTAATTTAGTAGCTGATTTAGTTAAAATAGAATGAACAGCTTCCATTTCCACGAGAATGATCTTATCATGAGTTTATAACCAAAGATTCAACGCAATCTCAGATGGAATATCAAGAGTAAGACAAACTATACCTGAATACCTCAATAAAATTGTTACTTTGGGCCATATGGTATTATTTATATATTATTATACAAAAGAATTCTCAATCCTAATAATAATATTGCATTATTCCAACTTGATGTATCCAAGTGTAAGTAATCGAAATCGAAGCGAAGTGAATTTTATAAAAACATATAATACTGGTCAGTATTTTGGATTTTATATTATTTATGGTGTCTGGTATCCTCATACCAAGAATTCTTGGGTTTATTGACATATTTCTCTGCAAGGAAGTAAACCCTGACAATATACTGCATGCCTTGGATTTTTCTATCAGTTCCCAACAAATATTTCTCTTAGATATTTTTTTTTTTTTTTTATAATACATTTTAATTTTAACCCATCTATGAAGTATTGAAGAACTAGTATCATATTTGTATATTGCACTTCTATATTTCATTATGTAAAAAATGCCATGTGGATTAATTAACTAGACAATATGAGTATTTTAAGGATACCTTTTTTTAACAAATATTATTATTATTTTTATTTAACATCAGTTCTTGGTTATTGTTACTTACTTATATTTTTTTATCGGTTAGAGTTTACATAGTGAAAAATAATGGTTATATTTTAGTTTAGTATATCCCCAAGAGGAGGTACAAAGTAAAATTAGAGAAAGGGTAAATCTATGGTTATATTCCCACCAAAGTACATACTCCCGTGAGTATTGAGACAAAGGTATATTTATTCATAAGTACTTTGGGACAAAAGTATTCCACACTTCTGACCCTGTATATGACACTATAATACATTTGACTCTCCCGGCTTTGTTTAATAATGAGCGCTGGTAGAATTGGTTAATTTATTTATTTCTTTATAATACATTTCTTTTTTGTTAATTTATTTCTTTATGCTTATGAATTTACCCTTGTATATCTTTGGCTGGTACCGAAGTGCGCCAGCCCCCCTTCGGATTAGAAAAAGGTTACGGTCGAAGTGCGCCAGCCTCTTAGTCTAAAGGGTGAGGTCAGGTTACCCGGATTATACCTCTTGCACCCCGTCTAAACTCAAAGAACTTTGCAGCGTTCTTCGAAATTGAAATCCAACAAGCCGTTCGAAATGTCTTACCAAGCACTTTGAAAAAATTCAGGATTTTCGATTTACTGAGGACAACCGATGTTCTACCAACGATGGTCAATTGATTAAGTTTATCTTCGGACTTCCCTATATAGACCGTGAAGAAGTTGAAGAATGTTATATTATAGATTTTATAAGCCAAAAAATAAGCCATCGCAATGATCGATTTTGGGACTATATATCACATATCAGCGAGAAATATGTTGATCTGTCCACTACTAAATTCACAATACCAGTGTGGGATTCAAGCAGCCTAGCGTTGGTTGTTTATAATAATAAGGTATCTAGATTTGAAANGAGGCAATCAAATATAATATTAGATTACCCTGTTATGTCAGATGATGACAGTATCCATTTTAAGATATTATATATATGATGCAGTGTGAAAGCCGCCTTAGGCTATTCTGTGCAAGAAAGCTAAAATGAACTAAATTGTTTTCTAATAATAATTCTCGAATTAAAAGAACATTCGTAGCCCGTTTCGTAATAGTTATTTAAATAAAAACGTTTATTTTTATTCCAAATGAAAAGAAAAAAAAAAAAAAAAATCAGTTAGTTTAAAAAAGGAGAGCCGACACATCACATGTCAGTCTTTACCAGACATTACCCAATGTTGATTTTCCCCAAAACTGATCTGTTTATTTCTAAAAATCTAAACTAAACTATTTCTCTAAACAAAGAACCACTAATCCCGGTCGGACATACATCGGTGTAGATTTCACTCTAGTGTAGAATTTTTTTTTTTCAAATCAGTTTTGTTTTTCTGTTTATATAAACAACATTGATTTTTTAAAAAAAGAAAAGGGAAATGAGAACGGCCGAAGAAAAACAAGCGTCAATGAAAAATCGTATAATAACAAAAAAGAAAGAAAATATTCGTATTATTCATGCTTTTCGTGTTTTTTGCTTCCATTAACCTTCTAAATACCCCTCTTTAGAAGAAGAACAAGAGGAATTAAGAAGAAAATAATATAAGCAATCCATTAATACCTTTTTATCTTTGGTTTCGTTAGTTTTATGTTGTTTTTGTTTTGTTTTGTTTTTTCTTTTTTCTTGGTGTTGTTTTTGCCTGGTTGGAAGTTTTGTGTTTAGAAATTGGATTAAGGGGAATGCTAAGAATTTCCTTGGCTTTCCTTTTAAACAACTCCACAAGAATTCATTCAGAGGAAAGAGGGGGGTTTGTCAAAACAAAAGAAAAGGAGAGAAATTTGATTTTCTGAATTAACTCGAGATTTAAACTTGAATGATTTATTTATATTTATAAATAATATTTATTTTTAGCTTGAATTTAGAATTTTCGTGTGATTGCCAGGATGAGGCAATCAAATATAATATTAGATTACCCTGTTATGTCAGATGATGACAGTATCCATTTTAAGATATTATATATATGATGCAGTGTGAAAGCCGCCTTAGGCTATTCTGTGCAAGAAAGCTAAAATGAACTAAATTGTTTTCTAATAATAATTCTCGAATTAAAAGAACATTCGTAGCCCGTTTCGTAATAGTTATTTAAATAAAAACGTTTATTTTTTTTCCAAAAAAAAAAAAAAAAAAAAAAAAAAAATCAGTTAGTTTAAAAAAGNAACATTACTTGGCGGGACAGAAAGTTGATTTCACAACTTTTTTGGACCACAGACTTGGCGGGGTGTTTTTTACCACACAAGTGGTTTTTGGTCAGATAAAAATTACCCCCACTGCCGAGAACTGAACACGAATGCCGGTGTTTGCACACAACAGGTTTAGAGTGTTGCATTTCTGGAGAGGAGATTATTTGTATTTCTTCCTTCTTCTTAATAATAGCATTCATGTTTTTAATATTAAGAGATGTATTGTTATCAATTTTCGACATTTTCAAGATAAAATTAATGCTGAATTGCTTTGAATCCATGAAAAATTGTTATTAAGGAAGGTTTTTGCGTTGATTTCCCTCACGTAAATTAAACATATCAACGTTATAGGGCGTTGAAGTCGCTTTCAGCTGTTCTGACACAAACAAAGGAAAACGTATCAGTGCTCTCTCCAGTTGTTGGAAACGTGCGTTTCGTGTTTGTTCTTAGTATTTGTTTGTCCCTGGGTCATAGTGTAAAGAAGCTTAACTTTAATCTTAGAGCACTTAAAGCCTCTCTGCTGACCCACACACAGAGATGTGTATATTACTAAATATTAAATGGTGTACTAAATATTTATTTATACTTAAACGTTAAACGTTACGTTACGTTACGTCTTAACGTTGGCTTTTTAGAATCAGAGAGAAAAAAATACGGAAATATTTCATTTGAAATTAAGGAATTCATGTATAAAAATTATCAATACGTAGGAAAAACTAGATAGGAAACTAGATTTTTCCTGCGGGAAAACGTCGTTTGATTGTATTTGAATGGACTTCATTTTATAATTTTTTTTTTTTTTTNAAAAAAAAAATAAAAAAAAAAAAAAAAAAAAAAATCAGTTAGTTTAAAAAAGGAGAGCCGACACATCACATGTCAGTCTTTACCAGACATTACCCAATGTTGATTTTCCCCAAAACTGATCTGTTTATTTCTAAAAATCTAAACTAAACTATTTCTCTAAACAAAGAACCACTAATCCCGGTCGGACATACATCGGTGTAGATTTCACTCTAGTGTAGAATTTTTTTTTTTCAAATCAGTTTTGTTTTTCTGTTTATATAAACAACATTGATTTTTTAAAAAAAGAAAAGGGAAATGAGAACGGCCGAAGAAAAACAAGCGTCAATGAAAAATCGTATAATAACAAAAAAGAAAGAAAATATTCGTATTATTCATGCTTTTCGTGTTTTTTGCTTCCATTAACCTTCTAAATACCCCTCTTTAGAAGAAGAACAAGAGGAATTAAGAAGAAAATAATATAAGCAATCCATTAATACCTTTTTATCTTTGGTTTCGTTAGTTTTATGTTGTTTTTGTTTTGTTTTGTTTTTTCTTTTTTCTTGGTGTTGTTTTTGCCTGGTTGGAAGTTTTGTGTTTAGAAATTGGATTAAGGGGAATGCTAAGAATTTCCTTGGCTTTCCTTTTAAACAACTCCACAAGAATTCATTCAGAGGAAAGAGGGGGGTTTGTCAAAACAAAAGAAAAGGAGAGAAATTTGATTTTCTGAATTAACTCGAGATTTAAACTTGAATGATTTATTTATATTTATAAATAATATTTATTTTTAGCTTGAATTTAGAATTTTCGTTAAGGTTTTATAACTGCCGATTATTTTAATGACAATATTAAACCTACTGGTTAAAAAAAAAAAGTTATTTGTACAAGCTGTATCTTGTACTAATTACACATGCACCTAAAGTATGTTGCAGTACATAAGTACTTACATCACTTCATTTGTACGTCTAAATTAATTTTGGTCTTAAACATCAAAACTTAGTTTAATTCCCAGAGAGGTGAGACTTGTATCTCATTTATGATAAAATTAAATAGGCATGTAAAGAGGCCGATTCCTTCATCCTGTAATAAATCTAAGTTAACCAGGATTAAAATTAATGGTATTTCTTTATGCTTCGACCAAAAATAAAAGAATTAATAATAAGGTTCTACTATAGAACATTAGATGACATTTTCGAAGTTCTTTGACGTCTTAAGACACATCTACTTTGGGGTAGGAATGATTTAGGAACGCAGCAGCGTTCCGCCCCGCCAAGTCAAAATTTCACAAAAGCTGCCAGTGTATATATACTGTAGGTGACAAACTAGGGTTTTTGAGGGTCTGCAGCGTGAAATACGTACAAGCTACCTAAATTGTTTTTTAATATATTTGTAGGCCGTGTCTTGTAGATTAAAAATAAATAAAAAATTGTCAAAATCGGCCAAGTAGAACTAGAGAAAAATAGGTTTGAAAATGGTAGTTTTTATGACTTCTTCTTATTCTTATTCTTATTCTTCCTTCATTTTATGTTGACGCACCTACAGCCTAAACTACTGAACCGATTTTAATGAATGAGGGCTTTTTGGATTCGTCTAGAACCCTAGTGCATTCCTAGATAAAAAAAATGAGATAGCTCATTCCTACGCTTAACGCGGAGCGAGAAACCAAGCTAGCGAGCAGTCACTCTA